>JAHBCN010004048.1:0-67911 GCA_019359885.1 Listronotus oregonensis
AACTCATGGTCTACTCAAATTTCCATGGTATCGGGGGATTAAAAAAAATTCGGCGTTTTTTGATTTTCTATTACATTTATTTATCTTAATCGTCGTCCTCGTCGAATATCCCTCAAATATTTCGAAAGCCTCCATTTTTATTTATTAACCTGAGCATTGTGAGTTAACCCTACTCCATCCACCAGTTAAGGTTTCCCCCTAGGTTAACCCACAATTTGAAGGTACTCCTATGCTACACAACTCTCTTTTTTTGAAATCTGAAGATTAACTCGCACTTCCAGGGTTATCCTAACCTATACAACTGGGCCTTAAAATCTAATTTGCTGTCAAGGTCAATCGAAAGCACAATTCAAATTGGTGCAAGCTGCTTGGTCTTTGCAAGCGTAAATTTAAAAAAATTTCCAAATTTAGAGGTTATTTTTTAAAAAAAAAAGAAAAAAAAAACACCTAATATTTTTTTTTTTTGCATATCCATAACACGGTAAGGGGGGATATCCTTTTAATTTTTCAAATTTTCCTAAATTTGCATTAAATGATTAAACATTTTAAAAAAAATTTTTAAATATCAAACCCCAAATTTTAAATTTTCCCCCCCTGTTGGGGAAGGGGTTGCAGACCCAAATGTCAATTTTGAATTGGCTTAATTTAAAATCGAATTGGTTGTAAATGTAGCAATACAAGTAACAAATTTTTGCGAGTTTACCATAACATACCGGTATCAAAATTCCCCGGTCGCGGGGGAAAGGGGTTCCTACTGTAGCACACCCAGGGATTTTTAGAAAACCCCTGAAACGAAAATGACGTCTCCTTTTTAATGTGGGGAAAATTTTTTTAAAAAAACCCCTAACCATGACCCCCCTTTTAGACAAATTCAAAGTTTTTATTTCTAGTCGGTCATGGTTATTTTTTGGGTAAGCAAAGCAGTTTTTTTTTATCCCAATTATATTTCAGACAGACAAATTTTTTTTTTGTCCCATTTTGTATTCCTAAAAAAATAACAAAGGGTTTTATACCAAATATTAACCATATAATAGTAAAAAAGCAGAAAACCGTTTTGTAAAAAATTTCCCAACAAAAGGGAAAAAAAGCTCACTAAACAATAAAAATAAGGTTAGGTTGGGGGAATTTTTTTGGTTGCCAAAAACCGCTAGAGGCGTTAAAGGGGGAACCTTCCTCCCGCGACCGAGAAGTGGTATCATAGCATAGCTACAAAGAGCAGCACGATTTCAGGGTCTTTTTTTTGCGTGGGGTTAGTCCGGGGGGTAAACCAACAAGGAGTGCTCGTTTTTTAAATTTTTTGTCCGCAGATACAGGTTATGTTTCGACGTCACCCGTTTGCCCATTTTGACTAGAAGGTAGATTTATTTTATTAATTTTTGTTAAATATTCAATTTTAAAAAAAATATTTTGGATATGCACTTACTATTAGAACTGTAATGTATAACATTTAAAAAATTAGGACTTTAAACTACTTGTAAACAAAAGAAAAAAGGCAAACGGATTACGTCACAAATACCGAATTAATTTAAATTTAAAATGGGCTTAAATGGGATGAGCACTCTTGCAAGTTTTTATTTGGGTTGCGTCATTTTGGATATGATCTGTTCCTATATTTGAATTGTTATTCTTTTGTACGTTTCTTTCGTTTTTGTGCTAAAAAATATCAAAGACGCAGGAAGAGATCGTGCTGCCGTTATTTATGCTGTCCCAAACAAGTTAATATGTTTACATGATCACTTCGCGAAAAATAGTTTTTTTACACTACGTCAGCGTTCTTATCGAAGGTGTATTTTAAGACTAGGTGGATCAAAAAGTGTAAAAATAATGTAAAATACTGTAAAATATTTGCGAATTGATTGCGAGAGGGAAAGGTTGTAGACTTCTGGCGATAAGCTTATCTTTCGGAAGGGTTTCTGTTCCTGCCTTCCAGCTTTCGGGATCTTGTGCTTCCAGCATACCCGCTAAAGGCACCCCTGCGCTTGTCAGTGCGAACAAGCATGCGAAAAAAGAACAATCGGCTTTTCCTTTCGAAAACATTTTTTTTCCAGAATATCCATTCATCCATCCATCTTCAAACTTAAAAATCAAACCAACCCTATTTTCAGTATATTTCCCCCTTTTTTTTCACATGATTCTTGATTTTATTACTAAATTTGCACATACCATTTTTTATTTTATAAACACGTTTTAAAACTTTTTATATTCTCACACTTTTTCATTAAATTGGGACCTGTCTTTCAAACGCCGCGGTCATCTTTGCTGACAAATCCCTAGTGTATACATGGTTGCCGCATTTGAAAGTAAAGCTTTGGAATTAAATGGTTAAGGTGTTCAAAAATAAAAAAAGGAGGAATAGTGTAAATGAGGTTAGTTTTGATTTTCAAGGTTGATGATGGAAATCTCGAAAACGAAATTTGTCGACTAAATTCTTTCAGATTCGTGTTTGAGACAATTACCGTACCCATACCGTACCTTACCTAAAGGCAGCCTTGTCGCTCAAACAATGTGCCTGAGAGAGAAAAATGAATAAGTCTTGTATATTTCTCTTTTGCTCTGCGTGTTAATTAGTCAGCGCTTTATACCACCCTTCCCCCAAACAGCAGACGGAACAAAGAAAAAAGGGACAGACCAATTCTGGCTGCCTCTAGGTAGGTATATGCTCGAAGCGTATGTCCAAGCTGTTTGAGCTGGAACTTTTTTTTGGGGCTAGGCTCTTTTAAGCATACGACGATAGAGGAGCTTTACCACGTTTTTTTACCCTTTAACTGGAAAAAACAATACCCCGGAAGAACTTTACTCAAAAATATGGCCAGGTTTTTAAAAAATGTTACTTTAAATACAAATGAACATTTACATCAGAATGACTATTTTCGGTGAGCAAACGGAAGTAAATGTATTAGCAATGGTTGGGAAATAGATCAAACAGTTTCTGTAAGACAGATTGAGGATCAGATTGGTGTTAATCGAGAAACGGCCTCCGTAATTTAAAAAAAACAGGATATCTTACAAATGCCAAGTAAACCCGCATTTGAAAGAGAATGATTACCTAAAAAAAAAAATAAATTATTGCAATTGATTTTAAATATTTATTTAAGGTTTTATTATAGGGCACGTTAGGGGCCTTACATTTTGGGTTTTTCCCAAAATGGTAACGTGCTGCCACCATATGACGGCCCAAATTTCCCCCCTCGATTTGGAATTGCATTGAAATGCAGCTTAACATGAACAATAATTTCCACCCATAATACTTAATTCCCTTTTTTTGACGAAAAACGATTTTTCTAATTTGGGTCTATTCCCAAATAATACCCAGATTGGGCTAAAGGAAATCGTGATAGAAGGTTACCAAGGGAAATTTTTTAACTTTACTTAGGAGTACCTAATTGGCATAAGAATAATCGGACCTATAATTTTCTATGTTTCATTAACGCTCGAGGGATATTTGGACTTTTTAAAACAGAAGTTGAAGGTTTTCTGAAGAATTACCTCCTGATGTGGGTAGTGGGTCAAGCAATTTTTCGGGCAAGATGGCGCCCAGGCGCATAACGCAAGAATTACAGTTGATTATTTATTATTATTATTATTTTGAATGTTTGGTGAACATCGGATTGGTACAAATGGTTCAATTAGGTGGCCTCCAAGACCCCCCCGATCCCAAGGGTGGTAAACTTAACAAGGGGGTTGTCGATTTATACTATTTGTCCGCAGTTTTATGTTTGTGACGTCACCGGATTGCCCAGAAGGTAGATTTATTTTATTAATTTTGTTAAATATTCAATTTTTTTAAAAACTATTTTGGTTATGATTACTATTAGAACTGTAATGTATAATATTTTAAAAAATTAAGACTTCATACTACTTGTAAACAAAACAAACAGGAAAAACGGATTACGTCACAAATACGAATTGACATTTAAATTGGCGTATAGGCTTAAATGGGATGGGAGCACTTTGTTAAGTTTATCACCCTTGACCCGATCCTACCCCCCTGATTTTTATATGAAATTACCTTAGCCGGCCGAAACATGATACAACCGAGAAGATAAACCCACGCGCATGAGATAATATCTCCCCGCACGCCTGACGTCACTGATGACAATTTCCCGAAACGGCGAGTTTTATATGGCATTCGATTTCTGTTTAGATGTTGGGATGGATTAAGGCATGATTTATTTTTAAACGTCATAAGTAATGCCAAAATACAATAAACGTTAAAAAGGCTTTAAAACACTGTTTTCCCCAAACCCGGGAAAAGGAATTGTTGCCATCGAGGACGTCATGGCAACGTCGTACGAAATTAACCGCCAAGTGGTTTTATCTTCTAGTAATAGTATCAGGGGCCCGGGTATTAAATTTTTTTAGTCGGGAAAACTGTTTAGTGAGTTGCGTTTGTGCGATTTTATGACGACCAAACAGTTTAGTCGCCGAAGGTGCGCATACAGTCAATTCAGTCGCTATCCATTTATGTTCGGGAATAGCTGGCCCTGTTCAGTTGAGCGTATGCGCACCCTACGGCAATACCATTGAACCGTCGCGATAGTTGCGCGACTGATTAATCAAAAGGCGATCGATGTGGTTTTACGACTATTTAGTCGAACAACTATCTAGTTGCTAATATGCGCACCTACATACATTTCTATATACTTTTAACGTGCGACTAAACAGTTTCTCGACCAAGTGCATTAGCGGCCGGCCTAAGGCAAATGTTTATAAAACTAAACTCCAGTAGTAGATCAAGAAAACTTAGGGAAATTTAAAAATTAGAACGGCCATTAATAATATAACACAAGACAAACTTTTAAAAAGTGCTTTAGCAACTGTTAGAGAACTCGTCTATGTAGGATAACATCGGGCCCTTTTGAACACTTACTGTTTTTTTTTTTTTTATGATAATTGTTTAGTTCAGTTTGTGTTATAGGTTTAATTTTTAATAATTTTTTTTTTGATTGGTACCAAAAATCTTTTTTTTTTCATGGATCTCTAGATATTTAACATTTTGTCATTCCTATGCTAGGTATTATACTAGCGCTTACAACAGCACAAATTCTGACCTAAGTTGAGGGAAACAACTTAGTTGGCAAAAAATTTGTCATAGCTAAGTCAGAATCTGACCTCCTTTGCCCCTGCTAAAGTACCCCGGGTTTCTGTCTGAGATATCTTGGCTAACCTGTTGAGCAAAATTTGACATTTTTTAACGTTTGGGAGCGTAACTTGACAAGCGAAATGTGCCCTTGTTGGTGCTCGATCAAACAACTTAGCTCTTTGGGCAGAAACTAACTTTTAAATTAGGTAAGAAAAAAGGGTTTTTCGTAAACAACTACTGACCGGTACTTATACTTATTATTAGATTTGCGAATCAATGTAGACATTATAATTTTGCGATTTTAGTAAAAGATGTTGTGCATGCCAATTTTAACAAATTATATGAAAAAGTAAGTGTTTACCCAAAGCTGCATTAAATAAAATTGAGTTTCCTATTTTGGATTTTTTAAAATAATAAGCGTAAAAAACATTTAAAAATTTTAATTTTAACCTCTATTCCCAAGGGTAATAAACTTAACAAGGAGTGCTCGATCCCATTTAAGCCATATACGCCAATTTAAATGTCAATTCGGTATTTTGGGCGTAACGTTTACCTGTTTGTTTTGTTTAAGGGGTAAGTCTTAATTTTAAAATGTTAAATACATTACATTTCTAATAGTAAGTTCTTTCCAAAATAGTATTTAAAAGTTAAATATTTAACAAAAATTAATAAAATAAATCTTTTTTGCAAATGGGCAAACGGATGACGTCCAAACTTTAACCTATATCTGGGACGAAAATCGAGAAACCTCCTTGTTAAGTTTACCACCCTTGCTCTATTCCTATCACTTATTAATTAAAGAAACATTAACAAAATCAAATATTTTTACCTCAACGCCTTTGGGAAAAATCGATTTGGCAGCCATTTTGAAATAAAAGACAAGTGTGAAAATGGTAAAACATTTTTAAGGGGGGATCAAGTAGGCAAAAAAATATATTCCATGGTACTATTTAAAATTTAGTTGGTTTCGGTTAACCAGAAGTGAAAAAATTGGTTTTATTTAGTCAATAGGCCTTTTCATCATGTGACAAGCGTTGCGCAGTCGCCATGTTGAAATGGGGGAAACAAAAGCGTACTTTTTTGATCGACATTAATCGACAAGGGCTAATGCAGTATTATCTCCCCAATTAAATCATTTACTGGAAACACCGTGGATGGTGCTTCACTGATTTATAATTCAGTTGAAGCCCAATTATACGAAATTTAAAAAAGGTAGCTTAAATGTCATGGACGTCTTTAAAAGGAAAAAAAAGGGTGAGCTGATTGACAGGTTAGGCATCATTACTTCTTTACTATAAAAAAAGTATCTATAATTTTATTCTGATTAGGCTCACCACATATATACAATTGTTATATTGATTAAATTGTATTGTATTTAAATGATTTAAAAAGGTATCACTTTCTACCCATAACAACACGCTTCTTCGTTCCTTTCGTACTGATATCTTTAAAAAATAATCGATTAAAAACCTATTTGCTAATTACACTTTTTTCTTTATTTTCGTATTTCTTTCTTCAATAACTATACTTTCTTTAGTATTTTTTTTTTTTTTTAATTATGTGTTTACAGGCCCTTTTTACATGCTTGTTTAAAAAAAACAGTACGAAAAAATGGCGGATACTGACGCATGCGCACAAAAAATTGTGATGAAAGGCCTATAAAACGTGTTCTTATGACAGGGGGCATTATCCAAATTTCAAAATTAATTCTAATAAATAAAAAAGTTATGTGCTGTTACATGTCTGCTTGTCACCCGGTATAATGGATTATTTCAAACTATTTTTAAAATCTACGGTATTTTACTTTTTCCCTTAATTGTTATATAAAAATGAGATAAGTGGGTCAAAAATTGGTCAACTATCAGTAATTATAGCTTATTTTAAAAACGGGTCAAACAAAAAAATGTATAATGAATTTGTTGATAAACAACATTTTTAATTTATTGTAACAGACATAAAGTTTATTATCGGTTTTTTTTAAAGGGGGTAAATATTATGCTAATAAATATTTTCAAACAATATTTTGAAATAAAATTATTTTTTTAAAAAAACTATTATGTTTTTATATCTAGAAGATAAGTTAAAATCGTTTTGCTATTGAAAGCCTAAAAATTTGACCTGTTTTTCTTATTTAACAGGAACGACCGTGTTCGCACGTCAACGCTAGAACGATCCCAACACATTCTTTTTTTGACTTTTTTGGGGGTTAGCCTGTAATTTAATACGTTTCGCCAGGTTCCTTTTTCCAGACTCTGCTTTCCGGGGGCTTTGTAGTGGAATAACGGATGCGGGCTCGAAACCCCCAGAAATTCCGAAAATCAAAGCCCAAAGTCAAAAGTCATGAAAGGACAAACAATGTTGTTCCCGACCAGAAAGTGCACTGGTTTTAGCACAACCCGGGGCAGAGGTGTGCAGAGTAAAAAAATGTATTCGTATGATCTCGAGTAGAGACCAATAAATGTATTTGTAAGTTTTTTCTCTAAGTAATTTTAAGAGGCAGCCTTTCAAATTACGGGTAGTACTGTAAAAGTACGAGTAAAAGTACGAATACTTTTACAAATTTAAAATTTAAAAAAGATGCTAAAAATAATCAAAAAATTTTAAAATGTCTTTATTTACCACAGTACTAAATATTAATTTTTTTTACACATGCAATAAAATCTTTAGGCATATGTATGTATATTATTATAGGTAAAAAAAACCTAAAAAAAAATTTTTGAAAACCCAAAGTTTATTTCTTTAAAAATTAAACATATCACAACTTTAAAAATACAAGAACGTAAAACTAAACATACATTCTAAAAATTAGGCATGCTTAATTATAGTTAAACACAGTTCTAAAAAAAAGAGGTGGTTTTTGAAAAAATTGTTTATTTTAAATAAAAAATGTTTTTACCCAAGGGTGCTTTGCTTTGCTTTCACTTTTTTGGGACGTTCAACCAGCTCTCCTTTTCCCGACACACGTTGTTATCAACGGCTTTCCCAGGGTTTTGTACGTGGAACTTGGATAGTCGGCTCTGTAGCCCCCAAAAAATTTCCCAACTTTCAAAACTTAAATTCTCAAAATTTTCAAATATTTTCTTATCGATGCAGGCAAAAAAATGGACATCCGACCAGATGACTGCTACTGGTATTGCGCATAACCCGTCAGTACGCCTCTTCCCCCTGAGCGCGCAACCATCTTCCGCCATTAGAAAATCCTCCCGGGGGCTCCCAGAAAGAAACAGATATAGGAATCATCGCTCACAGCGTTGGCCCCAGAAGAATACTTTAAACTTTGGGTTTTAGTTTCTTCTTGACCGATTGGGTTTGGCACCCTTCCCGCCGCCTTCCGAAAACTATGTAGTTTTTTATCGCGAGCACTTAACTGATCGGAGGTCAAATAAAAAACTGTACCAAGGGTGATAAACCTAACAAGGGGGTTTCGATCCCCTTTAAGCCCATATACACCAATTTAAATGTCAATTCGTATTGGGGACGTAATCCGTTTGCCGTTTGTTTTGTTTAAAAGTAATATAAAGTCTTAATTTTTTTAAAAAATTAAACATTACAGTTCTAATAGTAAGTGCATATCCAAAATAGTTTTTAAAAGTTGAATATTTAACAAAAATTAATAAAATAAATCTACCTTCGGGAAATGGGCAAACGGGTGATCCAAAATAACCTATATCTGCGGACAAATAGTAAAAATCGAGCACCCTTAAGGATTTTTTTCGCGACTTACCGTTTTTAACTACTGGTTGATAGCAGTTCTTTCCCCACCATTCTAACCGTTTTAACCCGCCTATCATCGAAAAAAACGAAACGGTTACGTATGTCAACTTACTACTTATGGTAATACTTTAATTTAAATAATGTGGTCTTTGGAGAGTTAAGAAATAAGTCGAAAAGATAATATATAAACCAAATTTTCATTTAATAAGATATTAGCTGTTTCCAAGTCAACTAAAATGTGAAATTTTTCCTTTATAATTGTAATATAATTGTATTAATTCATCCTTTGGGGGAAATTTAACTAATAAACCAAAAATCTGCAACCAAATAGTTGTTAAACCCCAAGGGTAGTAAATTTTTAACAAGGAGTGCTCTTTTTTTTACTATTTGTCCGCAGATATAGGTTGCTTTTTGACGTCACTGGCCCATTTTGCCCAGAAGGCAGATTTATTTTATTAATTTTTGTTAAATATTCAACTTTAAAACTATTTTGGATTTTACTTACTATTAGAACTGTAATGTATAATATTTTTAAAAATTAAGACTTTATATTACTTGTAAACAAACAAAAAGGCAAACAGATTACGTCACAAATACCGAATTGACATTTAAATTGGTTTATATGGGCTTAAATGGGATCGAGCACCCCCTTGTTAGGTTTTTTCCCCTTTGGTTAAACCCTAGAAAAAAAAACATCACAGAACCAAAACAATAGGCCCAAATCCTCCTATTATTTTAAATTTAAATTTGACATAACCATTATTAACGCTTCTCCTGACTAGTGGCAAATAGCGGTAGATACTGGGTAAAAAGGGTAATGACGTAGATACCGACAAGAACACCCCCCCTAGTTACCGCTTCTCGCGAAAATAAACCGGTATGTTAACTGTTCTAACAATGTTCAACGGGGTATGTCGCCAAAATTTGATGTTTTGTTAAGTTTCCCAAACTTGGTTTTTACCGAGCCGACAAGAAAGAAAATATACTGCACGAGTAGAATTTTAAATACATTTAAATTTACTTATACGAGTAATAAGTATTTGAAATTAAAATACTTTGAGTAAAAGTCACGAATAGTTTTTTTTTATCCAACCCAAAAAGAGTAAAAGTATTCGAGTACTTTGGCAGCTCTGCCCGTGGAGTTAAATTTTGCAAAAATTCTGTGAAATGGACTATTCCGATGTTTTCGTGGGGAATGACTTCGCCTTTTTCGCAGTTCGCAGCTTTCTGGGGCCTAGTGGACGATTAGCTTAACGGTTTGACCGGGTATCAATTCATGTTTTTTTGATGGGTTTTTTAATTTAAACATTTATTTTTTCCCCTTTTATATTATACAAGAAAAAGCCACATTTTGGGGACTGTAAAAATATTTATTTTATAAACAAAGGGACCATTCTAAAACTGTTTGATTATTATTTTTATTTAAATTTGAAAAATAATAGGGGAATATCGGCGGTATTGCCTTGTCTTATTTTAATTATACGATTCAGGTTTTAATAGGGGCCATTCTTAAATTTATTCCGGATGATTCCACGTCTTTTTTTCAAATCTTTGAGAATATACCTATAAAACGGCCTTTCCGCTCGGCAGGGGAACAATGACGAGAAAAAAGAATCAAAGTACCACCTCCGCCCCGGGGATGTTTTTCGACCGGAGGGGACCACCGACCTTGTGCCAATTTGTCCTTTTTCCAACAGTTAGGGTTTTTGTTAACTTACCGCACTATGCGGAAATAGCCTAAAGAACCCTTGACCGGCAGAGTTACGTCATAGAAAAGCTGATAGCACGCCTGGCCAACTTCTTATGGGGATACTGGAAGTGACATTTGACAATTATATCATTGCAGGAATAAGTAGATATCTATATTTTTCCTATTTTTCTTTGTAGTAACTTGGTAGTAAATTTCTAGATGGCGAAACGTTGATTTTTTTTTAACCAATGATAAGTGAGAATTATTTATATCCCTTTAACCAAATCCCCGGGTTTTGGGGTTTGCTATTTTCTATTCTAGTATTTGGGTGAAGTGTTGACTTTGGGTTGACCTTTTTAAAATTTTATTTTGGTTTTAAAAATTTGGGTTTTTATTTTTTCCACACTATTGTGAAAAAAAGATAAGGTAAGATATGTTATTTAAATATTGTAGTGCCTTTTCGATATTTAACCAAGATTCTTTGTAAATATCTTCGCAATAAACACGCATGTAGGCTGAAATATTCTGTAATTATCCATGTTGCAGAAACGCCTATTATAGTAAAATTGTAAGCACAGATTTTAAGAACAAAAAAAAATTTCATTCTTTTCTTCGAGATCCCTATCGTTAGAAGCTTGAAAATTAAATGTACTTTAAGTCCTCAAAAGATTGTAAAAAAGTATGTTTGGAGGACCGTTGTTCAAAATTAAATTATGCAAATCTTGAGATTTTTTCTTAAAATATAGAGCTGCACTTGGTCACCCTTTTTGAATTCCATTTTAAAGAACACAGTTACGGAAAATGTTTCGATTTTTTTAAAATTTACCTCTCGAACAAAATTTGGGTCCCCAAAATTAAAATTTTAAATAATGTTATTTTATACCTTATTTACAAAATTTCAATTTATGTTTAACTTGTCAATAATCTCTTTTAGTGGAGGTAACCACAAGCATTTATTTGTAATGTTTAAAGAGTTTGATAGCGAACGAAGGCTTAAATTTTTAGTGAAGTTTAGTCAATCTTGTAAACAGATTACATGCTGATATTTACAAATATTTGGATGAGAATGTTTACAAGAATAAAATTGAAAATTTATTTAGGCAACAATATTTCGAACCTTTTTTTGCAAGCTCTTTTCAAACTCTTTGTTCAGACTGTAAGTTTATGAAATATTTAACCTAACTTTAAAAATAATAATTTTACCATTTATTATAAATATTTATGTTTATTTTTCAATTACTACATTAATTTAAATTTTTTATATATTTTTGCCCGCTGTCTGCTTCTGTCTTTGCCCTAAATTAATAGCAAAAGTTCCCATATCTATTTTATGTATTTTTTTAGTCTGTTTTGAATAAGCGAATACTGCCTAGCTTCTTTGCTTTATAGGAACCTTCAGCATGATCTCATCCAACCCTGGCTGTGACAGTTTTAGAAGTATCTCATCCAACCCCTGGCTGTGATAGTTTTAGAAGTTTTATGGTTAATTTTAGAATATATTTTATTTTGCCTGTGTTATCTCAGGTATAAGAATTTATGTTGTTATTTGAGAATATTTTTCATTTATTCTGAAATTTCATGTTTTATTTTTATGTTTTATTTGTTACTGTTATTTTTGAATGTAATTTTATGTTGTTGTTGTTTATTGAAAATTTGGGCAAATGTCCCAAGATTTTCCTGGTTTTCTCAAAATATTTGTATTTATAAATAAATTAATTTATAATATATTGTTAATAATAACATTTTTTGTTTGCTTTATTTTTGCAAGTTTAATTTACCTAACTTAACAAAGATAAATTTTGCTAGGCCCACTTAACAACTGCTTATTTATTAAAAATAATCAGTTGTTAAGTAATGTATTTTAGCAAAATCTTATTTTGTTGGAATTGGGGAAAAATAAAAGTGGAAATAAAAATTTATAGTACTACCAGCGCATTCGCCTTTTTTATTATATGCTTTTATTAGTTGATTGGCCAGGCGTTTGTCGCTACTGTACTGACAGAAATTAGCTGCGTTCAGAAAGCACGAGGTTTTGGATTTCCTAACCCCTTTTTTATTCTGTGGCTGATAGTTTCTCTGCGCAATGTAACGAACAAGGGTGGGAAAAATTGGCTACTAATATGTTCGGATCATCGTGGCTTCGGCAAATGAAAAAAATTGCTACCCTAACTATTTTTATAAATATGTTCTTCGAGATAGCCTTAGAAATCCCGTAATTGATTGATGATGATTTTTGTTTTATTACTTTTTTGACTTGGCAAGTTCTTACTAATTTGTCTGTTGTAGTAAAGTCTTTTTTTCATTAATACAGACAGTTTTTTTTCATTAATACAATCAGTAAACAACTTGCCATGTTAAAAAAAATGGAAGAAAATTGTGGACAGAACTTGGTTTAATTTTAGATCTCAGTACTTTAAGAAACTGAGATTCTTGGATAGGAACTTGGCCTTCTTACATAAGTGTTTTTGTATCTCTTATCTTTTTTCTGAGATTAATAAATTTAAAAAAATAGAAGGGGGATCTCATGCGTGTTGTTTTTTTTTAGTTAACCTTGCTCTGGAGGTAGAACCTAACCATTATAAAATTTTTCATTTTAATGCTCCTTAAATCGCGCCTGGTTTGGAGTCTCGTGAGTAAATGCAGGTCCGTATTTAGGCGGTGACAAGATGGGCGCCCGCCAAGGGCGCAACTACCTGGAGGGGGAGGGGGGCAAAATCGGCTATGATTTTTTTTATCCGTTGTCAGTACCGTAATCATATTATTATTATTTTTATTGACAAAATTAATGAAATAAATAAATTACCACAGATCAATTTTATAATATTTTTTTTTAACTTACATACTTAATTTAATTATTTTTAATATATTAGACTGGAAAATGTATGAGTTATTAAGAAAATTCGATTTATTCTAAGACTCTATAGCGAGAATGTTATTCTGAAATTTTTTTAATATTTAAGCTGCAGATAAATTGGTATTTTATAAATTGGGGCACAGACTAGTTCTTTTTTCTGTTGCATATTATTTAATTTAATAAAATTTAAATGTTACGTTTTCTTAGGCCCGCTGTACACAGTATTTTTGTAACTATGACTTTATTTTTGAGAACAATGAGCTATTAGGTTAACTGAGAAAAAGCATCGATTTACATAAGGTGGCATCATAAAACGCACATTCTAAGGTTCTGCCTATGATGAATAAACCTCTGTACTCAAAAACAATAAAGTCCACCAAAACCCGGGAAAATGGTTACTATACTACAGATACTATTTTGCCGGCCAAGCCAAGTACCTTTCTGTTTCATTTACTTGATAGTATATAATACTATTTTGATTAAATTTTACTTAATTTATTCTTAAAATTACATCAAATTAAGCTCCACAATTGTATTTTAAACTGTAAATAATATTTATATTTATTACTATAAAGTATTAAAAGAAAAGTATGATGTCAAATACTATTTTTTTTTTGGGACTATAAGGCTTGCACAACGTGACAACAGTGCATTTTTCGAAAAAGGTTTTTCCCGGCCAACGACTAATAGTCGTTGTACTTCGGCCACCTTCGGCTTCCTGGGAGATGACACATTCAATATGGCTTTTTTTAGTATAACTGTTGTTTTTTTTTGTGACAATTTAAACCCTGGGGTTTGTGTAAGTAATTTTAAAAAATTTAAAAAATGGAAAGGCAGTGCTAAGTGTGTAAAGTGACGGATATGATTTCTGGATTATCATTTCACAAGTAAGTAAAAACATGCTTGTACCATTTTTATCGCCAATAATAAACCAAACATGTTGCGCAGCTCGATTGCGTTTATGAATGAAATGCTTTCTCTATCTATGTGTGTTCTAATAACAAATTTTTTCTAGGTAACCAAACATACCGGTATCATACTGGTATCACAGCATAACTAACAGAAACAGAACGCTTTTTTATGAATTAGCGGGAAATTACGGTCTTCTTTCTTAAGTAAGTTTAGCTAATGTTTTGCTGAGATATAATTTTATCTGCTTTTTTTGAATTGTAATATTTTTTTTCGTGTTTTTGCTTAAAAATATCAAAAGCCCCAAACCCGGAAGAGATCGTGCTGCATGTTAATTATGCTGTGACAAGTAAAAATGTTACATGGTTAGCTAGCAAAAAATTGCTTTAAGTTTAATCATCCGCAAATAAGGATGTATAGTTAATTTTAAAATTCCACTTATTTCAGTCAGATACAAACAGTTTGTTTTTTTAAAATAATTTCTTTTTAAAAATGGTAGGATATTATTTTCATAGAAAGAAAATACAGAATTTCCCAAAAATTTCCCCACCAAAAAAATGATATTTAAAGAAAAAAAATTTCCCTGGGTTTTTTAAGAAAACTTTAAGCCTACAACTTTGCACTTAAATTTTGTAAAATTTCTTGGGAATCCCCCCCGGAAAAACCTGTTTCGTTGGGGGCCAATGTACCAAGGATGCGGCCATACCTAGATACGGTCCTTGGTAAATGTGGCAATTTTCTTTGTTAAGTAAATAAAATCCCGCTTGCATTTTAAATTATAACAAACAAACAACAAAATGGTTTTTTGCTAATTCTTATTGGTGCATTTTTCGTAGAGAAAAGTCGGAAAAATTGAAAAAATTGATTTTTTTTTAAATCATAACTTGCACTCAGAGCTGCCCAAGTACTCGAATACTTTTACTCGTATTTTGGTTACGGATAAAAAAACTACTCGTGACTTTTACTCATAAGTATTGTTAATTTCAAATACTTATTACTCGTACTTTCAAGTAAATTTAAATGTATTCGTAAAATTCTACTCGAGTATACGAGATATTTTTTTCTTGTCGGCTCGGAAAAAAATATTTTTTTTTTTTTAGAAATAAACAATTGTTTTCAAAAACACCTCTATTTTTAGAACTGTGTTTAACTATAATTAAGGATGCTTAATTTTAGAATGTATGTTTAGTTTTTAGTTTTGATTTTTTTAAAAAGCTGGATATGTTTTTATTTTAGAAATAAACTTTTGGTTTCAAGAAATTTTGTTTTTAGGTTTTTTTACCTATACAAAAAATATACATACATATGCCTAAAGATTTTATATGCATGTGTAAAAAAGTAAGTAATATTTAGTACTGCGGTAAATAAAGACATTTTTTAATTTTTTATTACTTTTTAGCATCTTTTATTACATTTTAAATTTTAAAGTATTTTGTACTTTACTTGGGACTTTTACGAGGCACCGTAACTGTAGGCTGCCTCTTTTAAAATTACTTACGAGTAAAATACTTACAATACATTTTATTGAGTACTGTACTCGTAGATCATACGAATACATTTTTTTTTTCTCGTGACACCTCGTTTTCACTCTTTAAAGTTAAAAACTGATTTTCGGAAAAAAAGATTATTCATGATATTTATATGTGGTTTTCTTAAATTGTAGTTTAAATATTTTGGAGTACCTAATATTTTGGACGATTGTATGATATGAATCGCTTGAATTTGGGAAAAGAAATATTTTTTAAATTGAAACCCTGGTATATTATGTTTTTTTCTGGTATAAATTAAATTTTAAACAAAATCTTATAATTATTGTTGTTCTAGGATAAAAAAAAATAAAGTTATAAAAACTCAAACTAAAAAATTGGGTATAGGCCCAAGCAAGGGTGGTAAATCCTCAAGGAGTGCTGGATCCCATTTAAGCTCATATACGACGATTTAATGTCAATTCGATATTTTGTGACGTTATCCGTTTGCCCTATTGTTTTGTTTATAGGTACAGTAATAGGACCAAAAGTAGATGTAAAACCAATTTAATTTTTAAAATTTGAATATTTAACAAAAAATAAAAAAAAATAAATCTACCTTCTGGGCAATCCGGTGACGTCACAAACATAACCTTTTCTGCAGGACAAACAGTTTAAATCGAGCACTCCTTGTTAAGTTTACCACCCTGGGGGCCCAATACCCAAAAGAATACTTAAACACCGTTACGTGCAAACTCCTACAAAATAATCTTTTTGACAAATGGTGACCCTAAATAATTCAGTATTGTTCAATAAATCTATGAATTACATTGTTGCTAATTTGCGGAAACTTTCCTTAAATATTCCCTTTTTTGAGACGTTCCTGTTGTCAAGCTATAAATATACATACACCCCCCTTAACTTTTTTTTTTTATCGCCAAAGTAAAAATATTATTTTTGCTGGGTTAATTTGAAAAGTCGAATCTGTAAACAGATTTTAAATTATTTAAATTCTCAGTATTGTGTTAAAAAGTAAAAGACCTTATAAAGGTTTAAAAATATAACTTTAATATGTCTATCCCCTAGTTTTGGAAATATGACCATTTAAACTTGAAAATATTTAATTTCCATTATACCATCTACAGCAGTAAGCTGTAAACAGAAATCTTACTGCTGTAGTTATAATGGAACCTAAAATTATTTTTTAGACCCTTGCTCCCCAAATTTTCCCGAAACTATTAAGAGTACATTTAATTAAATTTCCGACCGAATTCGGAAACGTTTAACCCCCCCCCCCCCCCCCCCCCCCCCCCCCCCCCCCCCCCCCCCCCCCCCCCCCCCCCCCCCCCCCCCCCCCCCCCCCCCCCCCCCCCCCCCCCCCCCCCCCCCCCCCAAAAAAAAAAAAAAAAAAAAAAAAAAAAAAAAAAAAAAAAAAAAAAAAAAAAAAAAAAAAAAAAAAAAAAAAAAAAAAAAAAAAAAAAAAAAAAAAAAAAAAAAAAAAAAAAAAAAAAAAAAAAAAAAAAAAAAAAAAAAAAAAAAAAAAAAAAAAAAAAAAAAAAAAAAAAAAAAAAAAAAAAAAAAAAAAAAAAAAAAAAAAAAAAAAAAAAAGTACATTTACACTACACCTTAGGGTCGGGCAAAAGGACGCGGAGACGGTGGGCGGAGACTAACAAACTCCCACACCACAATTTTCGTATAGCCGCATTAAAAATATTATATTTTATTTAGGTTCTTCCAAATTTGGTGTATCGATCCGATGTTGTTTCCGACTGCAAGCCTACAGGAGATAACGTTTTTCGGTAACTATTTTTTACTTAAATGACATAAATTATACACCATTTTAAAGGTAAGGAAATAATCTATGTCTATGCTGTAACGGATTTTTGAAATATGAGTCCAGTTAAGAGAAAATAGTATCTAAACATAACCGATTCTATGGTGATTTTCACTCAAGGAAATATTAAAAACTAAATCCAAATTTAAAAAACTATTACAGCAGAAGCCTAGATTTAAGTGTTGGCTTTCATATAGTTTTTGAAAATTCTCGATAACCTATACCGTTTTTGAGAAAAACATTATGCCCCGAACCCCAAATTGGATCCAATTTTCTCGGCGCGAATGGACTCTTAAGGATAGATATATTAAATATGAAAAATGTTTTTTTAATGGAGTACAATATAAAGGTGTTGCATTTTAAAAAAATGGTAGTTTACTATCAAATGCAAAACACGATTGTCAATTTGTTTTTGCATTTTTCAGTCTAAAGAGGCTCAAGGGGGAGTTAAGAAGATAAATCGAATCTACAGAAAAATAAATAAATTTTTCGTCAAGGTCCGATTTGAATGCGGCTTTTTGCATCTTGTTCAGAACGACCGTAGGAGAAAAGTTCGGCCTTTTTGATGTTTCGGAAGAGGCGGAAATGCATCGCAGGTTCATAAAGTACATCTAAAAGCGCATCGCAAACGACAAACCTCCCAAAATCCACGAAATGCCGCGAAAATTGGTACTAGGGGGTTTTTTCGGGGGCGCTAAATTCGAATATCATACCAAATTCACCTAACCTCCCGGGGGGAACTTTCGGCCGCCTGGTAAAGCTAAAGGGCCAAGTGGAGTTAACGGTTCTCGGAATGGCTGGACAATGCCTGTGTGAGGTTCTTGCTTGGTCTAAATATTGCATGGGCGCATTTAAAATTTTTCGGGTAAAAAAAGTGGAGGAATTGGTTCTTTTTACATTTATGTTTTGTTGTCAGATTTCATTTATGAAATTTTGCCTAACAGTCTATTTTTTTAGTTAGACAAATTATTAGAAAAAAACAATTTTTCCATGTTTTTCATTACGGCTTTATTTCTCCAAGACACTCTTTTTCCCTTAAATAGGCATTTCAAGATTAATTGGTCAATATATTTTTACAAAGAAATTGTTTACGTTGAGATAGTTGTTATCATCAGGTGACTCTAAGCATTGACCCCAGCAAATTCCAAAAAGGCGCGGATAACGGAATCCACATGAAAATTAATTATCATTTTATTCCGAATTTGTATATAAACCCGATTTTACAAAACAGCAAAACAAATAATAGTGAACTGTGATAGACAAACCATGGCCAAGTTAATGATCGTAAGTGGTTTTGATTTATTTTTTTTTAAATTAATTTTTAACACCCTTTTTTGTGTGGGCTTGAATTTATTCTTGTTTCGTTTCAAAGCTAGAAATATTTTTCTGTCGTTACAACTGTATCGATATATTTGTCTTTTATGATCGATTCTGATGTAATTTCTACAAGAAACATACACTTGTGGATGGTTTCATCAGTGGCGTCTCGCACATTTGCAACTACTTACTGCATTTGCTTGTAGTTGAGAAAACATTAAATTTAATTAAAAGTCTTCATATTTATTATGCTTTCCAGTATAAAAAGAAGCCTTAATAGTAAATTGTTTTTTAGATTATCGGGTTTAATTTTATGAAGAAAAAAAGGTGTTTATATAGAAGTGTGGCTTCACTGTTTTTTGGCCATAAAAACTCGAAAAATGAAGATATTTACAATTTGTTTTAATGTTATACTTGTCATCAGTCTATGAAAAAAAATGTTTAAAACTTCAATAATGATTTTATAAAGATTTTTTTATTTGAAAAGTCGAAAAACCAATTTTTTGACTTTTGACTAAAGATTTGAAGGTCATGCATTATTTTTTCATAATATTTCTTTTCTTTTCTTGCGCATTAAAAATAAAATAATTTAAAAAAAAATACATCAAGACAAGTCAATTTTTCATAATTTCACGGATTTTTTTCTTTTTAAGAAAATATTTTTTGACATAAAAGTACTTTTGGTCATAAAAAATCAGAAAATGAGGATATTTACAATTTTTTTAAATGTTCTGGTTAGTTTTTTTTTTAATGTTCTACTCGTCATCGGATTTAAAATTTTTGATTTTTTTTTAATATTATAGAAATATGTAAAAATCGAAAATATTGAGTAATCAATTTTTTTTAAATTGTTCGTCTTTTGATGCGCAGCACGAAAAAAAAAATTAAATATTGCAAAATATTATCAGATGACCCTCAAATTTGCAGTCAAAGTAAAAATTTTGATTTTTATATTTTCAATCTCAATAATCATTACACAAGTCCACAAAAAAAGTGGTGTGTGCTGGATGTCGGTATAAGATTTTCTGTCGTATTTTTTTCCGCTAAACACGAATCCAAAGTGAAAATTGGGGGTCAAACAGCAAAAAATCGATCAGATATTAACAATGTTTTTTTTTAATTTAAAACATCAATATTTTAAACACTATAAAAGATACACGAAATTTTATATGACTATGTATTGTTACAAGACCTTTAATTTAAGTTATGTATATTTTGTCGAAATGGAATATTTTTCGAGTTTTAATTAAAAAACCGAATTTTCAGGAGATTTCCAAGATATACCCCCGATTTTTTTTTTCTGCAAATTTTGAGTGCTTGGGATTTAAATGAATAAAATAAATAATGTATAATAAAAATCCCAAAAATTTGTTTGTCAAAATTACATTTTCGTTTATATTTCCTTTATTATTTATCTTATTAAAAATGTTTATATAACTTTTGATATAGATAATTTAGAAAGCTCTATTTTGTGTGTTATCAAATTGGATGTATCTTTTATAGTTTATATAGTCGTAGTCCAAACATTTTGTGGTGACAGGTTGCTGCCGGTAAATGTACCGTATCGATTTTTTGGGGTTTTCTCGATTTTTTGCTGTTTGACCCTCAATTTTGACTTTAGATTCGTGTTCAGAGAAAAAAAATACGCCAAAAAATCTTGTTCCGACATCCAGCACACACCATATTTTTTTGTAGACCTGTGTTATGGATCGGATGTTTTTCGATCACTATACATTTTTTATCATAAATCCGATAAAGAGTAAAATATATTTTTTTAAAATCTCCAATATGTCAATTTTTCGATTTTTTATAACCAAAAAACAGTGAAGACCCACTTCTATATAATTACCAAAAAAAAACAAATACATCATCATTGAAAATACATTTTTGATTCTCCACTAAACACATTCGAATTTTTCTTATCTATTTTTCCTGGGCACGGTCAGTAATTGAATGTGTGACCGCCAGTGAACACCGAGTATCGTTTGGTGTGGTTCCGATACACGTACCTCTGCTCCCCCATAAACTTACCTAGAAATTAATGGGGGTACTTTTAAGCTGGTAGTTATTTGTTGACGCCCATGATGGCACTACCGCGTTGTTCAAAAACAATATCTGCATTGTTTCGGTACTAGGAAATGCGTTAAACATAAAAAAACTGGCATTCAAGGTACACAAAGGCTTAAAAGTATAGAATTTGAGATTTCTTAACCTGATGCAATATCACTATTTTTAAACACAAAAAAAAACATTTATTTAAACAGAGTACCTAATTCCATCTACAAAAATTAAGACATAAGAATATTTCTAGACCGCCAATGATATTTGTTTAATATTGGATTTACTGAAAATGATAAAAAGTTGATGCAATATTGATATCACTATTAGAAACAACTAAAAAAACGTTGTGTAATACAATCAAAAACAAATATTGCTAAAGGTGAATACCCTATGGAATATACATTTTTCCTGAGATATAATTTAAATTATATTTTTCAGATAATGTCTACATTTAAAAAAAATAATTTTCAGGTCCATGTTAACAAATATTAATATTATTTCTTTAATAGCTCCTAAGTATTTGTTTAATAGAATAAATAAATCAACATACAATTATTTTAAATGTCACTTAAACATTTGAATCTCGGAAGAAATAACAGATATTGGTTACTTTATGGCAAAAAGTGCTATTTCAACATATTTTAAAACATGAAATGATTTAAGTTTTTAAATCATTGCCTTTAACTCAAAACAACTAGGAATTTTCCATTATTGTTAAGCAAACTTGACGATGGCTTCTGATATCTTAAATATTTAATTTTTAAGATAAATAATGTCATTTTAGTTTTGGGTATATATTTAGGGTATATTCTCTTTATTAAAAACTAAACCAATAGAGTTTCTTTTGCCTCAACTGTAAAAATGAAATAAAAATTACACAGGTCCACAAAAAAAGTGGTGTGTGCTGGATGTTGAATTTTCTGGCATATTTTTTTCGCTAAACACGAATCTAAAGTTAAAATTGGGGATCAAACAGCAAAAAATCAAGAAAAACTCAAAAAAAAACGATACGGTACATTTACCGGCAGAAACCTGCTACCACGGAATGTGTGGACTACGACTATAAAAACTATTAGAGATACAAGAAATTTCATAACACAAAAATAGAGCTTTTCAAATTGTCTATATAAAAAGTTTATATTAACATTTTGCTAACATAAATATTAAAAGAGATATAAACGAAAATGTAATTTTGACAAAAAATTTCAGTCCAAAATGGTATTTTTTTTAATGCGTTTTTTTTTTAATTATAAATTATTTATTTTATTTATTTGAATACCAAATCACTTAAAATTTGCAGAAAAAATCCTAAAGTAAAAAAAATATAATTTTCTATTTTTTTTAGAGGTATACCTCAAAAAAATCCTGAAAATTCGGTTTTTTGATTATAACTCGAAAAATATTGCATCTAGACAAAAATGTTATATATCTTAAATTAAGGGTCTTGTAACATGGGACAATACATAAATTATGTCATATAAAGTTTTGTGTATCTTTTAAAGTTTTGGATATATTGACGTTTTAAATTTAAAATAAATTGTTAATGTGAAATTACGCCTTTTCTCGATTTTTTGCTGTTTGACCCCCAATTTTGACTTTAGATTCGTGGTCAGCGGAAAAATAAAAACCGAAAATCTTAGTCCGACACCCAGCACACACCACTTTTTTTATAAATAATATAATTCTTCCTTTGGTTTTAGAATGGGAGTCCATAAACTAAAATAAAGAAGGCAAACTAAATAATACTCTTATTAAAAAAAAAAAATACGTTCAAATATGACAAGATCAAGGAATTTTTAGATAAACTGGTTATAGGAAATATACATACAAAAAATGTTGTGTCATAAAAATAATTATTTGTGATCTGAGATTTAAAAATGAGAATAATCATGGGACATGGGTCCGCAAATTATTCGTTCTCATGATACAGGCTTTTTAACTTACAAAAAAAAGGTTTTCGTAAATATCTTAAATATCCTTCACTTAATTTTGTTGTAATTTGGCGGTATTATTTATAGCATTAAGGTGCTAATTTAGCCCTTACTGATTGAATTTATTAGATCCAGTGGCGTCTCGAGCAACACTTAAACGAATATTTCTGACAAAAAAAGTACGCTACTGATCTTTGTGCAAGTTTTTTATTTTCTTTAAATTAAGAAAATGAAAATATTTTTTTTATCTTTTTAAGGATGCATTTCCAACACTTAATATACTAAAATTCGTTAGTTTAGGTATACATATTATTTAATTTAGTATTTATTGTTGTTACATAATTGTTAATAAAAAGATTATAAAAAATACTTTTCAAAAGAAACTTGTCCCCATGTTTTTGAGTCCAGGAATGGGCCGTTAATTTGTTTCCTCGAAAATTAAGCAAGATACAAAAAAAAATTAACAGACAAAAAAGCTTATTTTTAGTTACTTATTACAAAGAAAATATAATAATTGCACAAAAGTCAGTGTCGTAAATTTTTTGACAGGAATATACGTTCAGGTGCCGCTCGAGGCGCCACTGATATTTACAAAAAACACTTTTTTAGGTTTAACACCCTGTATCTTGAGAACGAAGAATTCGCAGGACCCGTGTGTATATTATGCACTTATGGTCTTAAAATTCCTCAAAGAATCGTCAGTTAACTTTATTGTTCATACTTCATGTATATTTTTTTTGTGATACTGCCTGATACTGATACCTATAACCACAAAAATATTTATATAATAGATCGTTTTAAAAATCTGCAGGCGAACTCCGTAATTCAGTAGAGATAGAAATAGACAAGAATAAGTTAGAAAGATTATTTCTTTCTATCACTAATTGGTACTCCATATCATTTTTTCTAAGTGGCTCGTTAAAGTTCGGTAACGAAAATATAGTATATTATTCAACATGAAAACATAGGTTGCCTTGTGGAAAAATGCACAATCTATGAAAAGATTCACCGATAGTATCAGATTTTTTTTATTATCAAGACCTTAAAGCCTTGTTTTTTTTAACGTTTTGTTCATCTTGATAGCTCCTTTTTAGAGAAGATATTAGGATTTACGCTGTACATGTTCACACTTAGTCTTATGTAAAAAATAGAGGTGATGCGATACTCTTTTGGCGCAATGTAGTTATAGGGCTTCAAGCAGTTTTTGAAAATTTTATTAAGAAATGTAAGATTTAGTAGGAAAATATACAGGCAAATTATTAGTACATTTAAAAGGAAAATCCAAAAAGCTGTACAGATTATTTTCTAAAATAGAAACTTGGTTAAAAAAGCCTAAAATAATGTAAAGAAATGTGAGGAAATTTTGAAGATGAATAAAAAACGTAAAAAAAATTATATATGCTTTATTTTAAAGTGCAATGTGTGCAGGTAATTACATGTAATTCAAGTAAACCAAGATTTGCAGGTTAGTGGGTTAGGATTACTTAAAAAGTTAAAATGAAATGAAAAAATAAGTAAAGCAATGACAGAGATAAGCTTATGTATATTTTTATGGGATAGAAAGAGAACAAATCGTAGCAAGACCCTTGCTGGTCTTTCTATTTCTATACTCGAACTAGCCATGCGGAAATCCGATTATAGCCGAGAAAACTTACGAAGTAGGGTTTAAAGATATTTTTTATTATAGACAGGAAATTTCTTCTCTATGGTGTTACGGAGTTCGCCTGCTAAGGTCTTAAGCTCAATTTTTTACTATAGTTGGTTTCATAGACATTTAGATACTTATAAGATAAGTCATTTAGCAAATACTATTTTTTTTTATAATAACTTAACCATTTTTTATAGGTAGCAGTTTTGGCGGTGTGCGTAGCCACCGTCTTGTCGACCCCATATGGCAGTGGAGGTAGTGGTCATGGAAACCAAGGAGGCGGTGGACACGGTAACGTGATAATTATTTTTTTTTACTCAATTTTAATTTATTTTTTATTTTAGGAAGTGGATTTGGAGGTGGCCAAGGAGGTGGTCATGGAGGTGGCCAAGGAGGTGGATTTGGTGGTGGTCATGGAGGTGGCCAAGGAGGTGGATTCGGAGGCGGCCATGGAGGTAAAATGTCTATATCTTTTAAAAAGCAATTCCGATAAACCGGCCGAAGGCGGAAAAATATATCGTCCTCTCACGTGTTATATCCGTTATGAAATAGTTCGCCGGTGCGGTGGGGGAATACAACGCAACGGGTGCAGGTTTTGGCAGGCGGTCAGGGCGAAAATGATTCCCGTCACGTAAAACATCGGTAAAGAAATAAATTTCAGAGACTTAGACTGGGTATCAGGCAATTGGCAAAGGGAAATTAATAAAGATAAAATTAAGATTTTTTATATTTCTTTGGATTAATTGATTTATTACAAAATATTATTTTTGATTTAATGATTCTTCACATTTTGTCTTGGAGGCTACAGCCCTTTAGCCCTTATGGACCATCGCTGTATTAGATGTGAATTATATTTTGAGATACATAAAAAAAAGTCTTATTTTTCCAAAAATATCAAGGTCCGATGATTCATAAAGTTAGTTTATTTATGGTGTAAAAAAGGAAATTATTTAAATATTACATAATATATCAACCTTCAGTCCTCCTACCCTTGAAGCGATATCGCTCAGAAAAAAATGATTACTTTTCTTAAGTATAATGTTACACGTATATCAAATTTGAAATAAAGAGATTTAAAAACATTACATTAAAAAATTGATATTTTTCGAATTTACAATAATTTTACCCCAATTTCAGGACAAGGTGGACAAGGCGGATTTGGAGGTGGCCACGGTATGTATAACAATTAATACAATAAGTAAAATAATTCGCGGCATCATAAGGTCTTTAACCTCCTATACCCTTGAAGCGATATTGCTCAGACAAAATTAGTCGCTAATCTCCTTCACTATTACGTTACACGTATACCAAATTTAAAATAAAGACAATTAAAAAACATAATAAAATTTTGGAAAATTTTAACCTCAAATTCAGGGCAAGGAGGACACCAAGGCGGCTTTGGCGGACAAGGGGGACATCAAGGAGGTGGTCACGGTATATATAGTTAATACAATTTTAAAATAATTCCTCTCACCTCCCACCCTTGAAGCGATATCGCTAAGAAAATATATGTAAGTCGCTTACTTACTTTAAGTATAACTTTACACGTATACCGAATTTGAAATAAAGATGTTTTTTAAAAACATTACCTGAATGAAAAAATATAAATTATATTTACCTCCATTTCAGGACAAGAAGGACATCAAGGTGGTGGCTTTGGTGGACAAGGGGGACATCAAGGTGGTGGCTTTGGTGGACAAGGGGGACATCAAGGCGGCGGTTTCGGAGGTGGTCATGGTATGTATATAACTAATAGTTATAAGTCCGTTAAGGTGTTATATACAGTTAAAAGGCCCAAAAGAATCAAATTTGATTTTTTTTCCTAAGGAGACCTTTTAATTTATTAAAGTGAAAATTTAAACATATATAATGGTGATTTTTAACTGTACAGGGTGTCCCAAATTTGAGCCTTGTCACTAGGATCTCGGAAACCTGAAAAGATACGAGGTCGGTTAAATGGAGGCAAGGATCAAAATCCCACCTTAAAAGTTTAAAAATTTTGAATACTTCTTAAGACTTTTGAAAAAAAAACGAATATTCGCAATTTTATTTTTATTTTTTTATGATTTTATTTGACTAGATATAACCAAATAAATTTCACATTGTAACATCTACTTTTTTTATTTAACAAGACAGTATTATTAGATTTACACAGCGTTATTTCGTCTTGGAGCTGCCATCTTAACTTTTTTTTTAAATACGGTCCTGGATTTTTTATTACGGATTTTAAGAGCTTTTAAGGTCCTAAAACCGATGCTTTATCGCACGCATTTTAATGATTTGCTGGTAAGATCTTACCAAAAATCTATTCTCTGTCTCTTACACATGATTTCTTACGAAAATTGCCATTAAAATGAATTTTTCGAATACATCACCGTTCGAGAATATTCGCCGAATTGACTTGAAATCTGCTGTATGTGTTCTTAAATATATGAACAATATAAAAATAAAATTAAAATAATATAGACTTTTTGAAAAAATTAACTGTGTATAACCCCTTAAATATTATAGATATACAATCACGGTTTTTTTATGTACAAAGTTAGTTTCGGCCTGTGTCGCCTCCCATGACCAGGTGAATCGACATACATTATTGTTTATCCATATATAGTTTTTCAAAGGTATAAGATAGACTTACTTTTAAAAGGGTGTTTTCATTATTGCTTTAAAGTCAAAATACTTTAGTGAAAGAATAAAGGTTGTATAAGGGTGTACGCAGATAGAAACATTGTTTTAAGAAAACTTTCAAATTGTAAAAACGCATTTAATTAAATCAAAATCATTTTATGTTTTAAATGTATTTTTTTTATTTTAAAATATTTAATTTTTCAGGTCAAGGATCTGGAGGATACAAGACCCATGGATACTAAGAAAATTTAAATTAGGTACTTTGTTGAATATTTTTGTTTTATAATAAAGAACATAACAAAACAATACGTAATTTTATTTGACAAACATCTTTGGTTAGAGAGTTAGTCCAGTTACCAGTCAGGTCGCGGTGGAAGGGTGTTATACCCACTCACTTTAAACCTACCTACCAGTCACTGAACGTTATCCGCTCCGAATTATTTATAACTAAACCCATTGACTTGAAAATTTTGATAGTGGTTGCAGAATAACACAAATAAAATTTTATATGCCACACCCCTTCTCGGGGTTGTAAATGTTAATATTTAAAATAACCCTGGATATCACATAACAAGGGAGGAAGTGCCTTTTTTCCTCCAGACGCGAAGCGGAGGGCATTAAAATCCAAGGGAGGAAATGCACTTTACTCTAGGAGAATGTATATAAATTTTCTACTACTTTCCATTTCAATTTTCAAAAATTATCTCTGAATTTTGTGTTCTATTATTAAATTGCCGTTTTGACAAAATCCTGTATTAAAAACTTGTCAAAGTATAACTTAAGGTTTGAAATCACTTAACACACTGACATTGACAAGATATAAATTAATTGGCATGCTCCCATGCTCGTCTGGAAACGTAAAAATGTTACTTCCCTAGGGAGGTAAAGTGCTGTTTTCTACCCTTATTTAGGGGTTGAAAACGTAATTTTAAGCAAAAATGCGACATACGGTTTTTTGAGCCCATTACTTTTTGATTTATTTGTGATTATAAATCTCGGAAAAAACATGTTTTTAACCGTTTTTAGCGAATAACTTAAAAACCTTGAGTTCTCTGAAAAAAAAAATTATCTAAAATTTAAAAAAAAAAAAATATTTATTGTTGTAGACGCAATGCAAAGCCAGTTATGGATCTTTGAATGTGATGGATCGCTCGAATTAAATTGAGCAATGGCGCTAGTACCAGTACCTAGTATTAAAATTTATCGTAACCCATGAATAATTCACTTTAATTATACCACACTAGTATGTCCAAAAAGTTTCATGGTTTAGAAAGTAAAGATTTTAAAAAAGGCAATTCCAATTTTTTTTATTATTTCAAAAATCTTAAAGAATTAATACATTAAATTTGTTCTAGATTTTTTTTACTGAAAATATTTATTTTTCCTGTATTTCGGTAGCATAAAAGTTACTCGAGAAATGGACGTTTAAAAATTGCATTTGCGCGCAAAAAGCACCATTTTTGAGCATTTTAAGCTTAACATTTTCAAAAACTAAGGTTTCAAAAAGATTAAAATCCATAAGACCTTGTAGTCTATATGCCTCATAAAATATTTTACGGATAAATAAAATCGTTTAAATAGGAGCGAAGTTATCGCCAAAAAACCAAATACACTTTGAGAGAGTAATGAAGCTTTCTTTCTTTTGCCTATGTTGTGTACATTTTCTACATACACCATTAATAGGATTTTGCAAAGTTTAACTTCATCTGAAAAAGCAGTAAAAAACAAAAGACGATGAAATTTATTCTTTCATGGCTACCTAAATTAAAAGTAACCGTTTAAACATATTCATGGCACTCTAGATTAAAATTTTAAAAACAAATATTTTACAGCAAAAGTGTCAAAATATGACATTTCTTATTGAAATAGGAGAAAATCTACCGATGGTACCATTTAAAATTTGAAAATACTAGTTATTTCCGGTCAAACCGGAAGTGATACAAAACAATTGAGTGTTAAATATTGCACATTAAGTAAAATTTTTCCTTAAAAAATAAAAATTTTACTGAAGGGAACCAAATCTGAGAGCCACCCTATTATATACAAAATAAGTACTTTTTAAAAGAAAAAATATCCTATATGTTTGTTTTTATTTTGGAATAGCCCACAAACACTTAAAGTCTAGGTACTATCGTAGCACAATAAGTGTTTAAGTTGATAAAAGGTAGTACATTATTATGAGATTTAAAGATTTGGAGAAGAAAGGACAGTAGACTCCACAAATTTCGTGGTCAGTTGTGGTTAGTTTTGGTTAGTCGTGGTTAGTTTTAGACACTCTAGAAATAATGAACGAGCGGATAATGTGAGGGATAAGGTAGACTGTAAAAGGACACCTAAGAGTTGCAATATAGGGAGCATCTAGGAAAGAAATAATGTTTTTGGGCAAAAGCCGTGCGAAAAGCCAACTATGAGCGAGACGTCCCTACAGCTCATCAATAAACAAAAGAAGAAAATTTTTTGGGATAAATGAAGATTGCTACGTGTTACTAAAGAAGCTATTTCCAGAATGAAAACAGTATCCCAAATAGGGACTTATTGTGGATATATGGAGTCATCAAGAAAGAACAATATAAGGCAAATGTCTGATATATAAAAACACTATTATAAAAACAATTATTTTTATTTAGTAAATCTTTATAAAGCTTTACAATGTACAACCTTATATTTCACAATTTAAACCTAGAGACAAACACATCCGTTTTAATCATAGACAAATTATATCTTAACCAATATTACCCTAGTAGTTCACAGTATCATTCTTTATTATGGAAATTTAAAGTAAAAAAAATGTGTTACATATGCCTTGTTCCTCTACATAGTTTGGTAAATTGAATAAAACTTACATCACTTTTTCAAATTCTGCAAATCCTATAATTTATTTTAAAAACTATATAATATTTAACAAAAAGTCAATAAGTAATATTCCTGTGGATAATTATAAGTGCAAAAACATTTTAGTAAAAGTTATTTTTTTTTAGTAGTCATTCCTACAAAATACAAATTTATGAAAAAATAACAACTCTGTCAAAATTTGTACAAGTATTTCACAATTTATAAAAATCAGAGTTCTAAAGATTTCCCTGAAATCTACTACACTGTTGCGATGTGTAGGAATCTACGATTTCGAAAAAATGCGTAATTTTGAACTTTTCTATAATGATTTCGAAAACTTAAAATGTCATTTATGTAGTTGTTGGATATAAGTCTCCACCAGATTAAGAAAAAGTTTCCTCCTACCTCTCCGCGTCGCGTGGTAGGAGAAAACTTCTCCTTAATCTGGGGGAGACCTAGGCATCGCTTTTGTGTGGAGGGTGTACTTTTTCCCACAATCTGGCTGCACCAAAAACCATTGGGCTTAAAGACTATTTAATAAAATTTCATATGGGATTTTTCAAAACACATTTGACATATGCATGTAGCACTGAAAATGGCTGTTTAGTCGAGAATGATTTGCTGATAAGCATTTTATTATACACTTTAATACATTTGTACATGTATGTTAACAGAGTAGCCCTTTAAAACAAAAATTACTTTTAAAAATTAGCTTTTACAGAAATACTTTTATAGCTAACTCCATAATGTTTTTCCCTATTTTCTTAGCATTAGTCCTTTTTACAAAAATACATTAATTATTTAAGGCAAATTGAGACATCGCAAAAATCTAATAAGTGGTTACAGACATTGTGTTTTGGAATGACTGTAAATAATACCTATTTAGAAAAGATATCTTCTATGGAATGATTTTATTGCGATGTTTTTAACAAAGAAAAATACTCTTCTGGTGAAAAGGACTAATATATAATATGTCTATGATTTTACTAAGTAAGTTTACTATCACAGAAAACTATACTTTTTTAGCTTTGGACTTAAAGCTAGATCAATCTGTTGTTAAACAAACTAAAATTCTTTCCTGCCTAACATTTTTGTATCACAGATATACAAAAACTAATATTAAATATGGTGTATAGAACAAGCTTAGAAATATGATCAAAATATTTTGGTTTATAGTATTGTTTAACACTAACAACATTTAATAAATAGTTTCAAGAATTTTAATTTATGGGTTTTCTCTATTTACCTTCACAAAGGTACTAAAATTCCGTATGTCAACTGTTGTTTAAGTAACTTATTTACAAATTAATAAATTTGAAAATTATAAAAAAACAAAAATTTCAAAATATCTGCCACATTTTTATCTGTCTCCTATATATGTCATAGTCAAAGGTCAATATGCAGTCTCTTCGCGGAATGACTGGTTTATCCTAGGTTTGACCAAAGCCTTCGGGCTAACCCCGAAATAAATTCCAATTTCGGCCTTTGACTAAAGTATTTTTAGTTAAACCTAGAAGTTCCTAACTTTTCAGTCAAACGTCGAAAGTAAAATAATCTGTTTCGGGCTTTGCCTAGTCGATTCTAGAAGCGACTGGCAGACTCGGTCAAACGTCGACTGTACTTGTAACACGTTTAAATAAGTTTATACTTGCGGTTAGTTTTGGTTAGTTGTAAATGTAAGAGATCTGACGTATTGTGCAATTTTAAATGTCATAATGCCTCACCATGTCTGAATAAAGACTATTTTTTTAATTTTAAATATGACAATATAACAACAATAAACATTTAAATTAAAAAAAATCGTTTTATTACTTCTAATTTAACAAACTGAGACTTTCTAATACCTAATTGAAGTTTGACTGGTCAAACCCCGATTTCATTAAATTAAGTTTTGACATTTACCTGACCAAATTAGTTTCTCCTAGGTTTGACCAAAATTCTTTAGTCAGAGGCCGAAAAACTTCATTTGTTTGGGCTTTAACTAAGACTTCAAGTAAGTCAGCTGATGAGTTAAACCTAGGAACGCCGGAGCTTCGAGGATTGACTATAACATATACATATAAATAATTTATTGTCTATTTACAAAAGGTTAGTACTAGTGTTTGTGTTATTAGGATCTTTGTAATATAAAAAGATACACTCTACCCAAAAACTAAAATGGTAAAGACAAAACCAAAAAATATTAGATAAATTTTATAATAGGTTTTACAGAACTGCTCCAAAAAATTTAATATTTTTAAGCTTGCTTAATACACTTACATTAGCTATCTAAGGAACTTAAGGATCAGTTTTTTCACTCTTAGTTGGATCGTAGTGTTTTACTCGGGATGTGTAAACATCATACCCTAAAGAAACTAAATTGTCAAATAAAACGCGATATTTCGTCGATAAAACATAAAAATTTAAAAACTGTACAGGTGGCCAAATCATCCATTCTGCTACATATAGTCTCCAAGCTTTACATTTAACTTCTTCAATAAATTCTTCTACAGTCGAGCGTTCTAATAATGCCATTGTCCCAAAGAACGTAGAAATGCATATAGGTGATCCTATTATCTGATCTGCTAGAATTTTTTTGAAAACTATACGTACAGTATACCCTGGTATTGATCTATCTAATATTTTGTACCAGTAATGACTTGCTACTCCAACTGTGGTACCTGATAGGGTCATGTCTATTGTTCTGTTTCTATCCCAAGCAGCCAGATCTTTACTCATTATTTCATAGTTTTGCTCTATTACGTCTCCTAGACCAGAAAGGCATAATGAAAGGCCTACATTGGTGTAAAGTAAAAATTTGTCACTAAACATCTTATTCACTATTTTGCCTAGTGCTAGTGGCGATATTAAACGCACTTTTCCTATAGGCGATGCCATTATTTTAAGGAAAATTTAGCAAAAAGTACGGTAAACACTCAACTAGAATGATGTCATCTTAAAACTAACCTTACTTTTTCTTATGATGTTATGTCATTGGCCTCGTGTGATTAGGGTCATTTAAATATTACCACGTGCGTTTAGAATGTTTACAACTTGGCAACATTGCAAAGTATCGTAAATCGATCCAACGCTTGATTCTTACCAGTCCTACGAGCATATACCTACTAGAGGCACCCTTGCAGTGACTCTTGGTTTTTTCTGAGTTTCTAAAAATATGTCTTTATTTTTAAAGCAAAACAAAAAAAATTCAAAAATGATTTTTTTTAATAAGTCTGATAGATGATTACTATCAATTACTTTCGTCTTCGCGTGATACTTCGGCATTATTTTGATATAAAACTAATAATGACAAACTTTCGAGTACATTTATATATACTAGGTGTTACAGAATAAGATGCTGATCCTTAAGGGTGTTAAACCTTAAGTGATTTTAAGAAGAAAAGTTTAAATAAAGCTATGTCCTAAACCCCTTAACTTTTGAGATATAGGGTGTTAAAATCTTAATAAAAAGTCGTTTCTTTATCATATCTTTAAGATGTAGGCGATTTTTTTAAGTTTAACCAGTGGCGTCCGTACAGGAACGTAGACTAAATATTTTAAAAAATATTATGTGCGTCACTGCTTTTCCGTAAAATAAAAACTATCTTTACAATCCCCATTCATTTTAGTGCAAATTTTATTTCTTGATTTTTTTTTTGTCCAACATGCGATTTTCGCGAAAAAAAAAACATTTTTATGCATGGTCAATTTATTGATAAAAAAATAATGTTTTATTTTATAAACATATATGTTTTACCATTACATTATGAGAACTCTAATTCTAGAAGTCTAGCGGTACTTTAATATTAAAAAGTTTTTTTTTTTAATTTCAGATTTTCAAATTTTCAGATTCTAGATTCTTTTTGTAATACTTTAGATACACACGAAATGGGCATATTTGTCGTTTTTGGTAAATATCTTAATAACGGTCCAAAATTTTATACTTGTAATAAAGTAAATATTTTGTATTTAAATTCCGCATTAGATAGTGAGATAATATACAGGGTGATTCATTTGAAGATCTTAACAAAAACCGGTTTGAAAGTTGTCATCCTTAGAACCAAATTTGGGAGAGCCTGTATGAAATTTTAAAAAACTATTTAATATTAATGTACCGCTAGACTTCTAGAATTAGATTTCTTATAATGTAATACCTATGTTTATGAAATAAATAAATTTATTTTTTTTACTAATAAATTGACCATGCATAACAAAAATCGCATGTCGGACGAAAAAAAGTCAAGAAATCAAATTTGTCCTAAAATGAGTGGGGATTATAAAAATAGTTTTTATTTTACGAAAAAGCAGTGGCGCACATAATATTTTTCAAAAATATTTAGTCTACTTTCCTGTACGGACGCCACTGGTTAAACTTTAAAAAAATCTCCTACATCAAAAAATGGCTGTTGATACTCAGAGGGTGTGTGCCTAATTTCATAAACATACCTAGGAAGTTATTAAAGTTATGATGAAGAAACGATTTATTTTTTAAGATTTTAACACCCTATAGCTCAAAAGTTAAGGGTTTAGGACATAGCTTTATTTCAACTTTTCTTCTTAAAATCACCAAAGGATTAACATCCTTAAGGATCAGCATCTAACACATGTAAAACAAAATTTGGATTTAAACTCAACTAGGTAATAATGAAAATCAATTAAACAAATTGCTTTGCTTTAAGACCACCCTGTATTTGTAAATAATTGACTTTAGGAGAACCTATTGAAAAAGTTCTTATATATTTTTACTACTGAAACATTATTGCATCATGGTCAAATAACTGAATGTTAACAACCTAGTTATTACTTAATCTTTCTAAAGTATTTCCACTAAAAAAAGACAACTAATCAGACCAATTTTTCCAAAACTTCTAATGCATGCACAACTATGTGGAAAAGAAAATTAATTCTTCAGATAATTAAAATAAATTGTACTAAAATATTTAAGTAGATTAAGATAAAACAATTTCGTAATAATATTTTTTTATATTATATATTATATATAATATTATAATTTATACAGTGACCAGCAGAAAGTCCGCAGCAAATGGATTTTTTTAAATTATTAAACAACTTGAATTTATTTTTATGTAGATTAATTCTGCATATAAACTAAAATATTACCCTTTCCTTTAACCCCGGTAAAAATTTTACGGTATACGACGGAGAGTTAGAAAATTAATTATGTCTTAGGAGTAAAGTACCCTTAATTTTAATTTTACAGAAATATTTTATAAAGAAAAGTTGCCGCAATTAACAAGCGTTGTAATAGTGTAAAATTTCACTTACGTAGGACAAAAAAATTTTTTTTTTTATTTTAGGTATTGGTAAATAATGAAAAAAGGACTAAAAAATAAGGAAGTTGCACATTTTTTTTATTTTTTACTTATAAAGTTTCTAAAACTATAAAGTATTAATTGCCATATATTTTTCTAATATTCAACTTACTGTTGTTCTATAAAAAATGTTAAAATTCCTAAAATTTTTGTATATTCTTCGAAAATTACGATCAAGGTGTCATTCGATTCGGAATATTATATACGAAGTTTAAGGAAAAGTCCCAAAAGAGGCCGATGAAAATTGCAAAATATAAACAATTAAAAAAAGTAGGTTTTTTTTTAATATCTCGAAAACTATCACAGATATTTAAAATTCAAAAAAAGATCTGAAAAATGGAGGAAATTTTTTTAAAAAATTCCTACCTCCCGGAACTGTATCTTTGATATTTATAATTTTTACAGACCTGAAAATAGCGCTAAAAGCGGATAGTCAGACTTCCACGCGCGATTCGTCACTCGGACACGGTAACAACACGCGCGGAAGCCAAACTACCCGCTTTTAGCGCTATTTTTAGGGCTCTGTAAAAATTATAAATATTAAAGATACAGTTCTGGGAGGTAGTACTTTTAGGAAATTTCCTCCTCTTTTCAGATCTTTTTTCAAATTTTAAATATCTTCGATAGTTTTCGAGATATTAAAAAAAACAAACCCCTACTTTTTTTTAATTGTTTATAACTTTTGCAATTTTTATCGGCTCCTTTTGGGACTTTTCCTTAAACTTTCTACATAAAATTCCGAATCGAATGATCCCTTGATTGTAATTTTCGGAGAATATACAAAAATTTCATCCAAAAAGGTACATGTTGACCAAAGTATAAGAACATTACTATACATTGAAAAAAATAACTTAAAATACTTAGTGGTATATGTATAAACAAGGTAACAATTTAGAAAAGGTTATTCATAAAAAAACAAAAAAAAAAATATTTCTTATCGTAGGTAGGTTAAATTTTACACTATTATATAACTTTTTAATTGCAACAACTATTTCTTATACATTTTTCTAAGTAAAATAAAAATTAAGGGTACTTTACTCCTAAAACAAATTAAATTTTTGAAGTCTTCCTCGTATACCGTAACATTTTTACTGGATATAAAGGGTAATATTTTAGTTTAAGAGGATGCAAAACTAATCTACATAAAAATGAATTTAAGTTGTCCAAGAATCAAAAAAAAAATTACCATGAACTGCAGACTTTCTGCCAGTAAGCCAGTTACTGTATATTCTTTTCCAGAGTGATTAAAAATACTTTTAGTGCACATTTACTTTGCGAATTGATAACGAAATTCATTTACTGTCAAAGAAAGCCTGAATCATTGGTATATTTTGCAGAAAAAAACTTCCCTAAATCGGATTTTTGAATAAGCTACAGAGTTTTATAGAGGACCGCTGGCTGAGCGTAAGTGGGAATAATGCTAAGGTTTGAGTTTTACCGTTGATGATTCACCCTTCCTAGCATGACATGAATCCTGTAGAACTGTTCATTATTTTTAGTTTTAGTAAATATTTACCAGAGCACGAATGATGTGGGTAACAAAAAAACGGTCAAAAACCAAAAAGGTAGCAGAAAGCAAAAAACAGTCATTGAAGAAAAATAAAAATGACAAAATTAAGTAGTTTGTAAAAAAGCTTTACCCCAAACTACTCGTCTATTTTGCGACATACCCCATTTTTCCTGCCAACTCTTCATTTGGTTCCATTTTAACTTATACCTACTCAAACTACTAACCAGAACTAACCAAGACCGAAATGTCTAAGGCAGCTAAAATACAATATAATTACTGTTGAGTGATACATATTAAACTTTGTTACTGTGACGCTTTGCTAAAAAAATATGGAATGGTGACAAGTTAAAAAATGTTTGTAAAATTTTTAGGAAAACCAATAATGGCAATTATAAATTAGGTATTTTATGCATAAAAAATATATATGTAAGTATGTTCACTGCCTTAGCCCAAACGTTTAATTAAAAGAAATTTAAAATCAAGACATTTTTTCCATTAAATGGGATTGGGCTAAGATTGGACTGACAATCTGCTGCCTTATAAAAATTATTTTTATAAGGCAACACATTAAGCTTGCTATATACATTTACGAATTCAACTACTTTTACAATCTACATCAACTTAATCATGATGTTTTACTCGAGAAGTATAAATATCATATCCTAATGAAATTAAATTGTCAAATAAAACTCGATATTTTCCTGATATAACATGAAAATTGAGGAACTGAATAGGAGGCCAAATCATCCATTCTGCAACAAAGAGTTTCCAGGCTTTACTTTTAAATTCATTTTTTAATTGGTCCATTGTCGAACCTTCCAGTAATGCCAATGTTCCAAAGAATGTGGAAATTGATAATGTTGATCCGATGACCTGATCAGCTAAAATTTTCTGTAAAACGAAGGCAACTGAAGAACCAGGTATAAAATGATCTAGCACTTTATACCAATAATGGTTCACTACTCCTACCGTGGTACCTGTTAGAGCCATATCTCTAGTTCTAGTCTTGTTCCAGGCGGGCAGCTCGTTATTTATTATTTCGTATTTTTGCTCTATAATGTCTCCTAGACCAGAAAGGCACGTTGAAAGACCTATGTTAGTATACAGCAAAAATTTGTCACTAAACAATGTTTCCGCTATATTGCCTAATGCCGGTAGAGAAAGTCCAAGTATTTTTGTTAGGAACGATACTCCCATAATGCTTTTATAATTATGACGAACAAATTAGATACACTTAACTCCACAAAAAAAGAATTTAAGCCCAATCGTTAAGTATCCACACACAAATCAGCACCAAAATTCTAACTGCAAGTGATACCTCTTCCCTCCGCTGTGCATGTAACATGTTTAAATAATATTTTTAAACTAAAAAAAATGTTATGAAACTGAGAAACTGACCCATAAAAATACACTACTTCAAAGCGCAAATCGGCAACATTGGGAAGCCAGAAATAGATTCAACGCCGAAACTAGAGTAAGGCTCCGCACACGTCACCTAAAAATATAAAGCAATTTTTGCCGAGATAAATAATTAACCGTTGCTATGTTGCAGTTGGATCACCCTGTTGCAAAAGATGACCTTCAAGCATATACCTTCTAAAGGTAATCTTGCCACCGGGAAAGCGGATTGTGTACGAAAGAAAAAGCATATAGAATTAATTAATTCTAGTTTATAGGTCGGCGCTTTCTCTCTCAAGTACACTGTTCGTACGACCAAACAGCAACGCTGCCTCTAAAAGGTATGTATTCGAAGAACACCATCGATTTGAAACAACTACTTACCGGCTTTGTTTTCTGTGATTTGAAAGTGCCTTAATGAACACATGTTCATTGAGTTTATTTCTGTTAATTTAATATTGTTGAAAATTTTCTGTGATTTTTGATTTCTGTCAGTTGCTATTTTGTGTTATCAAAATTTTGAGAGCTTTTTTTTTAATTTTTCTATGAAATAACACTGAAAAGCTATATCAGAAGTATCAAACTATGAAATTCACCGTAAAATCTATTTCCCAACGTAGTCCGAGACTAGGAGAGCTTAGTCAGATTAAGGGAAAACCGGAAATAAAATTGGAAACACCCTTAGCATTACTTCACACGCAGGGGGGACACATTCCGCATATTACCCATGAAGTCTTTAAACTGGTTAGTACATCTCCACAAATCCTTCAAATTCCATTGGTCAGCATGCACAATTATCAAGATGCAATACGGCTGTATAATGGTAGAGTCTCGGATTTTGTAGGTAGTAATGAAAGTTTAACTTGCGTTACTCTGCATGATCCTTCAAACTTAACGAAGCAAGGACACCATGTTAAAGAAAAGGTACCTATTTTTACAAAGAATGGAAAAGTATTGTATGACAGTGACAAATATATGGATATGATTGAAAGTTTTAAACCTGATATGTACACACTCTTGTCTGATGGAGATACAACTGTATCTAGTCCTCAAAAACGTATTCTTAAAGCTGTGGAAAACACAGTGGCTTTTAACAAACAGTGTATAGATCGTCACAAGAAATCAGAAATTCTTCAAGATACTTTTGTTATTGCACCAATTGCTGGAGGATACTGTTTAAGATCTCGTCAAAAATGTCTTGAATTGATACTTACAAAATGATTCCCATGTACATGGCTACCTTATTGATGGTCTTCATAATAATGGTCCAGAAGTTGAATTTTTACCTTTTGCTGAAGTAAGACCTGTAATAGAAAATGTGCTCGAGAGGCTTCCCCCTGAAAAACTAAGAGTAGTACAAGGCTGCTGGAGCCCCCTTAATATTATAAAGCTGATTAATTGTGGTATTGATATATTTGATACCTCATACTGTAGAATCCTAACTGAACGTTCTGCTGCAATTATTTTCGCCATTGATGCAGAAGAAGAATCAGAATCATATGAAGTAAACCTTAGACAAACTAAGTTTGCAGATGATTTTCGACCTCTACTATTGGGTTGTAAATGTGTAGCTTGTGCAGGATATTCTCGTGGATATATTCACCACCTCTTAACAGTACAAGAGCTTTTAGGCTCTGTATTAATAATGATACATAATGTTCACCATATGTTAAGATTTTTAAAAAAATTAGGGAGTGTATTAAGAATGAGACTTTAAATGAGTTGGAAGATAGAATCAGTACTCAGTTCAAATCCTATCAGTATCAGGAAGATACAGACTTGATTGTTGAAAATACCAGTGATAATATAAGTTAATTTGTAAGAGTTTTTTTTAATAAATCATTTTTTTTCTTAATTTGTATTATATTTAGAGCACTTACTTAGTTAACAGCTTCTATGGATAATTATGGGAAATCAGTTATAAAGTTCACAATAAAAAATTCTTAAAAGTTACAATTTAGCCAGTTAAATTACAAACAAAAAATCTATAGTAATTATTAATTTTTAATCTTTCTTTTGTAATTTTTAGTGATAAATTTACATTTTGTACTTTTGCAATATTATCTTCTGTACAGAGCTGTCGGTAATTTAATTAAAATAATTGAAAAATCGTATTCAATTACTTTTCAGTAATTGAATTACTTTCCGGAAAAGGTAATTGCATTTGGATTATTAATTATTAAAATTAAAATATTGTAATCGAAATTGGTAGTTCATTTTCACGAATCCCAAGTAATTCAATTACTTATAAAGTAATTGAATTACTTAGACATTAATTCAATTACCTAATGAATAATTGAATTACTACAAAAAATCAATTACCTTCCTTTATGGAAAAACTGCTGGAATTTTGGCCAGCCAGAAAGAGCATTTTGAAACACGGCGGACCGCTTTAAATCCGGCGAAGGCCGCCTCCGCGCTGATTTAGTATTTTTGATTGATGCTTACGTCGTACGTGTAAAAACCGTTTTTACACCTTTTTTGTGGAAAAATCTATTGATGTTTGGGGTAGGATAAAGAGAAGTTTTTATTTTAGAGTCATTTAATGTTGAACTTGCCAAGAAAGTAGTTTGAATAGTGTGACGTACGCGTATGATGCATATTAATATAAATATTTGATTTGCTTACGGCCGAGTGATAATGGCGTTATTAAATTTAGAAATGGACTTAGCAATTGTTAAAAGTTAACAATGGTTTAGAATGTTTAACAAAACGTCATGGTCAGTGTTATTCGAATGATTTTAGTAGGCAACCTGTCAAAATCTGACACTTTGTTAAACATTCTAAATCGTTGTTAACTTTTTACAATTCCTAAGTCCTTTGCTAAATTTAACAACGCGATCATCACTCGGCCCTTAGTGTATCTTGTTTAATATAGTGGTAATTTAAATGGAGTAATTGCTGAAATATTCAATTACTTTAAGTTTAAATTGATAATTGAATTAGTTTTAACAAACATGCTCTAACTTTACTACTACTTAGAAGATAATTGGAAATTGTAATTGAATTACTTTTTAAAAGTAATTGCGACAGCTCTGTTTCTGTATATTGTTCCGTGACACACCGTATAAAAACACGGATCCTGGTTTTACACCTTTTTATTGGATATCTGGTTTACAAACGTTGCTATGGTAACACTTCAACGTAACGTAATAATGACAACTGTTTAACCTTTAACTGTCTGTCAACTTCTTATCTCGTCGGAATACAAAACTAAACTGGCCCGTGCGGACTTTCCTCGCGCTTTTTATAGTAAAGTGGAAAAGAATAGAAAAGTCTGGAAAAGTCTAGAATTAGCTGGAAGAATTCTTTTACTACAGGATGTAAGAAAAGTGAAAATGGATGTCTCCAGCGCCCTCAGGATAATCCGCAATGACCGTCGAAAAAGGGAAAAACTAAGGTAACCTATTTTAAATAAATTATTAACCTAAATAAAATAATTTTAACCTTTAACATTTCTAATAACTAAACACTAACTAAAGTCCGTAACAATATATTTTTTTAAACATTTTTTTAAGAGTTGGGTAAAAATGAAAATAATGTTTTAGCAGTTATTTTTTAAAATTTTAATTTATTAAAAGTTTTTTTTATAATGATTCACTATACTTTCTATGCTTAAAAGCTTTTTAACTTATAACATTTTAAGTAAATTATTAGCAGACATGAAGTAATGTTTTTCCTACCAAAAACATTATGTAAAATAAGGGCCAAGTTCCTACCTAAACTTCGACCTCTTAAAGTATTAAGATCTAAAATTAGATCCAAGTTCTGTCCACAATTTTGTTCCATTTTGGCATATAGAAATGCTATTTCAGAGTTGTCACCAAGTTTTGTATTACAAATTTTCTGACAAATTTAGTTTTTTTTCTGACCAAAAATGTAATTTTTTATAACCAAGAAAATGTTTTTTGTTATTAATTTTGTAACATTAATTGTTAAAAAGAATAGTAAACTTCTGAATAAGCAGCTTTTATTTTTAGTTCTGTTAAAGATTTTTCCTTACACCAATCCAGGTGTTCCAGGTAGGTGACAACCTGTTTTTGTAATTAAATCAATACGTTTTTAAGCGCTTTTTCACATTTTTATAGGAAAATAAGACATAATATTTCAAAACATTTTTTATTTGAAAAACAATGCAATAAGTATAAAAAAACAATATAACAGGAACGATTTAACAGGAATATAAAGATAAAAAACTTATATATTAATACTGTCTAGGTATTATCATTACAAGTGTGTTCAATGTAATTCAAAGCTGAAATATTTCAATTTTTGACGTTTTGCAAGACAGAAACAATGTATGTCCATCTACCAGTCACTAGGAAGTTTTTAATCATACTAGGTACTGTTATATGATTTCTTGTAACATTCCCGGTTGTGTTTTATAAAAGTGTAATGTAAAAAGTAATAAAATAAAAAATAGTCATTTAAAAAAAAGTTCTCATGACAAATATGGTAATTTAAAAACTGGTGATGACTGATTTTATTTGTGACTTAAAAGTCTTTAAAAGGTTAAATATAAGTCTTCTCTTTGATATAACATTGTGAAAATTTCCAGTCTTTTATTTACATTAAACACTATAAAAAAACAACTGGTATATTGAAACATTTTTTAGCTGTAAAACTAAGAAATAGGTATATTTTGCAAAACCAAATGTCCCAATAACCAGTGACAAAAAAATATAGATAAAAAAATTTTAATCTAACAAATTTAACTTTGGTTTATAGAAACAGCCTTAAAAATTTCCTAACTACTACCTAAAAATGGTATAAAAATAGAAGTAAGAAGTAAGTGGTATTTAGTAAAGACAGTTATATATGCTTGGATTTTTTGTGTTTGTTGTTTTATAATATTTGCTTATAAACGCAGTTTTAAATCAAAGTGTAAAAACACTAAAAATAATAAAATATAGAGAACAATTAAGAAAAACAAAATACAATATTAAACATTTCTAATCACTTTCTTTCTGTGGTTTAATTTTTTTTAATTGTGTGTATGCATATCAAGCACACAATATTTTAGATAACCATATACTGATATGAATAACTAGTGTTGAATCACTTGAATAATACTTCCAGTCTTTCATCTTCTTCAATTATATTAGTTAAGATTGTAATTTTTTCTAAGTATTCATTTTCCTCTGAGTATATTTTATCTTTTATCTACAAGTAGAATAATAATTAATCTCTTTAAGAAATATTTTAAAAAATGTTTGGTAACTACAAAGGTTTTTATTGCACTAATAACTCAATTTTGTAACTTTTTCCCTAATCTTAGCTACTGCTTAAATAAATTTATGAAAACTGCTAAACACATATGAACTAACAAGGAGACGGCACTGCTTTGGGGTCGGCGAATTCCACAAAAAACCGTTTTATTTTTTTATTTTTTTTTGTGTAGCATATATACTAAAAATGTAATATTTTTGTCAAATCGCCAAGTGGTTCAGGCAGTAGCGTTCGAGACTTCTAACCCGAAGGTTCTGGGTTCGATTCTGCTCCATGCCTTACTTTTTTTTACGTAATTAATTATTTTTAATATTATTAATCTTTAAAATACTTCTTAAATTTATTTATATCAAATTTTTTAATTAAATAATTGTAACATTAGTTTACATATCTATGCGTCAAAACTATGTACTGACAGAATCGTTTTTATGAATGTAAATGATGTACCTATGTTTTTCAATGATTACCTTACAAACCCCGTGTGTTGTAGTAATTATTGTTTTGGATGTTTCTTAATAACTATCACTTTGGTTTTTGCGAATAATTATAATGTAAATAAATATGTAATGCAAATTATCTTCAGAATATTTTATTTTCTTTTCTCTAATTGTGAATAAAAAAAACACTACTAGATTAAAAGAAATTTTAAAAGTATTTTAAAGAATAATAATATTAAAAATAATTAATTACATAAAAAAATAAAGCATGGAGCAGAATCGAACCCGGAACCTTCAGGTTAGAAGTCTGGAACGCTACCGCTTGAGCCACATAGCTGTTTGACAATGGTGTTACATTTTAAGTACATATGCTACACAAAAAAAATTTAAACGTTTTTTTGTCGGATTGTTGTAATAGTGCGCCTTAGTATTTTAATATTGTGATATACCAAGTGCACTCTAGCACCACAAAAAAATTGAGCCAAATCGCAAACCCCAAGGCTGTGCCGTCTCCTTGTAAGCTCATTAAGGTTTAAAAACGCTCTCAAAATTGTACCAATACTTTCTTCATAGGAATTAACATATAATTTGTAATGGTTACACTCATATCATCCTTATATTCTCTTAAAAACGATCTATAAGACTGTAAAAGCCACAACCAAGACAATAATTTGAAACGGTACACAAGTGTAACATTTGATCACAAACTCTTAATATAAAATTTACATTAAAAAAAAACTTACCTTCATCCTCAGAAACGTCTGATTTTTCTTCTGAATATTCTTCACTACTCTCAGTTGTTTCATCATTCCTAGGACTAGTCGTCCTAGATGACTGAGCCATATCTTTTACTTCATTCTGAAATCCTTTAAAGGTAGAGTACCTTAGATCTTTATCAGCAACTATTTTATCTGGAATTTCAAACTCAACCTCATTTTCTCCATCACTTAATGTATCTAGAAGGTTTATATTTCTTGTATAATTTACTATTTCTTCTAAATCTTCATCGATAGTAACTGTAGCATCTTTCTGTTCTTGTCTGCTCCTGCACGCAGAACAGTCTAGATCTTCCTCAAAATCACTATCAATTTCGTTACAATTGGCAGCCATTTTATGTCCACATGAAAGCCTCACCCAAACCATTTCTTCACATCGGTAATCTTCCATTTCTACCATAAAGCATTTGACATAGTGACCGCAAGACAATTTTTGTGAAAGTTTGTACATGCACGACCCACAATCTTGGTAGCATTGTTTCTTACATTTATGTGACGGATTATTACAAGCTGACCTAAAAAATGTTTTTTTAGCGCTCCAGTTAGTTTCAAAAAAAGGATTAAATTAATAAAGAATAAACAAAAAGAACAAAGAACAACATCCAAAAGTACCTTGAACATGGTTCTCTACATTTATATTCTTGATGTAGCAGATCGTCGTTGTGACAGTGTCTTTGGCATTCATGACCACAAGACAACTTTTCCTTGCATATGTTGCTGCAGCCTCCATTTGGTACCTTATCATTAAAGTCCTCAGCATTTCGTACCTTCGTTATTTCGCCATGCCTTTGACACTTAAGTGGTAAAGAAGTGCCTAAAGCTTCTTGAATCTCAAAAGAATTTTTATTTTTTGCCAAAGCTACAAACCAAAACAAATTTTTAATTTCAAAAGGTTAGTAAGACTGAAGAGAAAGCTATTCTATATACTGTTACAACTATTCTATATATAGAATAATTGTAACAGTACATTGTTTAGAATCATTTTACCTTACTGCATAAACTAAGCTGCTTCATGTTTCCCATAACATACATGCCTTCCTTAGCTCGAGACAGGGCTACACAGACCCTGTTTTCAATGGACAAGAACCCAATTTTTTTGTGTGGGTTGCTTCTTACCAAAGAAAGCAAAATAATCTTATTCTCTTCACCTTGAAAGTTGTCTACAGATGTAATTTTGATATTTTTGACTTGCTCATCATCACAATCCCTTTGCTCTTGCATTAAAGCACCTACTTGTCCAAGATAGGCAGTAAGTATCGTGATTTCTTCGGGTTTGTAACCGTTTTTAAGAAGATAAACAGCCAGTTCGATCAAGAACTTAGCCTCATGGAGGTTCCTTTTACTAGTGTCACCAGATCCTTGCTCTGGTTCATTATGTGTTATGAAGTATAGGCACTTATCTACACCTCTGATTTGCGGAAATTCTTTTACGGATTCATGATCGTGCAATACAGGATAAATAGTAGGGGTAACTAAGCTTGATATCTCAGGACGCATTCGATGTTGGACGTTTAGTGTGTGACATTGGATATTATTTATCACCATTCTCTCAAAAAGACTGACACCAAGTTTGTAGCGGGTTTCAATATCATAATCAGATGTCGATGGTTTTAACTGTTGGTGATCTCCAATTAGTATTAAATGTTGGCAATGTTCTGAAATGATAATTAGAGTCAAGGGCATATATAGGGTGTAAAAGGTATGATGCTCACAATTTTAATGGGCGATAGTGAAGCTCAAAACAAGCCAAACACACATGGGTCAACAGTTAATTGCTTTCGAAATATGGCTTTTCAAAGTTGAAAAAAAAAATGGCAATACCGCGTCCGCTTCATCACATCGAGTCAAACGTTTTTTGCCAGTGTTTACATATTTACACCTTTTTTAAAGTGATGTTTATTTGCATAAAGGCGGCTGGTGCATAAGAGCTGCAGAAGCTCAAAAAAATTAGAAAATAATAAAAATTGTGTCTTGCAATTTATTTTCATATTTAATTTGGAAATAAATTTAAGTAAAAAACAAAAAATTATTGTTTGGTCATTTTTTAATTTTTTCTTTGGACGGTATAAAGCTTCGCAGCTCTTATGTACCAGTCTCCCCTGCGTAAAAATACCGTTTTTTTACCTTATTTGTAATTAACTAATTAAAAATAATTGTACTTACCACAAAATTAAGCTGAATATCTATTTTAAGAACACAAATTGTTATGTTTTAAAACAGCACTTTTTTATTTTGTTTGAAAACTAGAAAGTCTCTAGTTATAAAAAAAGAAACAGCTACATTTAAGTTTAAATAAGTTACTCACAATGTCGTCCTCAAGTCTCTACACAAGCTTCACTTTGACGAACCCAGTTTTCGCGTACTCTTAAGACTTTCCTTCTCTAATGTAACCGTTGTGGAAATCTCTCACGGTAAATTTGAGCTGCTAGATTAGCATTTTGGTTTGCTCTGCCGTAAATTAATAATACATCCCGTTTAAAACATTTTAAACGGCAACGCACGTAACAAAAAACGGACAAAAATACCACGACTTGACGGACTAAACGCTCTGTTGCCAATTGTTTTTCAAATTTTTAACTGGTAAAAACATTATTATTATTATTCTATTTGTACCCTAAAACATTTAAAACCTAGTTTATTTAATTAGCAAATTAATCTATCGATGAGCGATTAATACAGTTGCCAATTGTTAACTTTTCAACAATAATGCTACCAAAGTTTGTACAAATGTCATATATACTTTTTGACTTGTTTTAAGCTTCACTATCGCCCATAAAAAAAATCAATCAAGAACTAAACTGCCCCCTCCCCATAAAAAGAGTTAGGAAAAATATGTATATTTGGATGACAGTTTTTTTGCTCGGTGCCTATAATGTTAATCCGCTGTTTAATAGGACCACAGATGTCAAAAAAAAAACTAGAATAAGAAAGTAACAAATGGTACTCATGCGAGACCTGCCACAAAGGATTTTTTTTACGATTAAGGCAACTAAAAATCTAGTTCGGCGAAACTGCACTGGACTGCACAAATACACCTAAACCTAAGACAGTCAAAAACTATTAATTTTGCAAAAAAATAAACGGGCAACTTGATAAAAACACATCACTTGGCTATTTACAAAACTAAATTGACCAAATTAATTCAATGACAGTTGACAAATGACAAAGTTTGTAGTGTGCCACTAGAAGTGTTATTTCCAAAAATACTTATTAAGACTAGGTTCGCATGGGTGTACCATTTTTGTTACACGGGCGCTTATGGGTGTCAGTACTAATCTAGTTTGTGGGTAAGATCAAAGACAATATACTTTACCAGTGACTACTGGAATTATATGAGCCTCCAATACTTCTGCTGCTTCTTCAACTATAACAATGGGACACTTAAGTTTCTTGATCGTGGAATGCAATCTTGCAGCCGATGTGGTAGTCATCCCAATAATTTTTTGGTTTTTCATGATAATCAAATTATTTTTGTCTTGGGCTTCACTAAACCTTTTGTATATAGGTTTATATTCGGTAATCATTTCGTCCATTCTCTCCTTCATATACATCTCGTACTGGTTCAGCCAGTACTTGTATAATTGCCAACGAACACATACCGGCATTTTAAAGGGGTTACGCATGTCAATGTTGGTTCTGTCCACATTGTTGTTAAAATCGGTTCTAAGACAAATCTACAAGTTTTTTTTTATTAATATGCAATCAATAATAGGTTAAACAAAAAAAGGGTGTAAAAAGTATGATGCTCACGATTTTAATGGGCGATGGTGTAGCTCAAAATAAGTCAAAAAGTTCATACGACATATGTGTCACAACTTGACAGATTTTTGTCTAAACGATATTAAAGTTACAAAATTTGAACGTAATTGTTTCTGAAAAGCCTAACAAGTGGAAACTTTCATCTTAATCGCTTAGCAGTAAATTCATTTGCTAATAAAATAAACTAAATTTTAAATGTTTCAATCTATAAATATAGGAAACTATAGGCCAATAAGCAGACTTAGTGCGATACCAAAGCTTTTTGAGGATATTGTATGTGATTACATAAAGCCTGGAGTAATGTTGGTTTTGATTGACGAACAACATGGCTTTGTTTGGGGGAAGTCGACAAATACTGGTTTTTGTTCAATATGTGTTGGATGCCTTGGAGAATCGAAGTAAGGTCGATGCAGTCTACACTGACTTTTCAAAGGCGTTTGATACTGTTGATCACGTTTTACTCTGTCGAAAGCTGAGGGCGTTCAGAATTATTGGTGCCTTGTATGGCTCCAGAGTTATTTACATGACAGAACACAAATTGTCACGGTGAAGGAAGCATAATCGGGAAGTATTCTGGTGACTTCTGGCGTACCTCAGGGAAGTCATCTGGGACCATTTCTTTTTAATATCTTTATTAGTGACATTGGATCTGTTACAAATTTTATTACTCGCTGATGATATGAAAATTTTTACAACTATAAAGTCACCTTTAGATCAGCAAAAGTTGCAAACAGATCTAGACGCAATATCCTTGTGGTGTACCAATCTGGAGCTTAATATAAGTAAATGCAAGTCATTGTCGTTCTATATAATTCTTAACCCAATACCAGCACATAACTTCATCAGCCTGGTGCGTGGAGTCAGTTGTACATTTTGTGACCTGTCGCGATATTTTTGTCCGTTTTTATATTGGGAAAATATGCCAATATGTTATAAATTTACGACAACCGTAGTGCAGGTGTACCAAAGAGTTTTAAAAACGGGATGTGTGCAACTGAGAAATCCTATTCTTTAAGCAAAACAAAAAAGTGCTGTTTTAAAACATAATAATGTGGGTTCTAACATGAATAATTAGCCTAATTTTGAAGTAAGTACAATTACTTTTAATTACAAATAAAAACCAAACAATAATTTATTGTTTTTTACTTAAATTTAATTCCAAATTTAATATCAAAATAAATTACAAGTAATTTTTATTATTTGTATGTAAATACAAATACACTCTAGGGATGTAGAAATATAAACATCTCTTTAAAAAAAGTGTAAATAGGTAAAACCTCGCAAAAAACGTTGGACTGGCTGCGATGAAATGGGCGCGGTGTTGTCAAATGTTTTAAACTTTGAATAGCCATATTTCGAAAACAATTAACTTTTGACCCATGTTTTTTGGCTTTTTTGACTTGTTTTGAGCTCCATTATTGCCCATTAAAATCATGAGCATCATACTTTTTACACCCTATAAATTGTTTTTTTATCATTTGACCAAAAGTGGGAGTGTCATTATGCTGGACTTACACAATTAATATAAAACTAGCTGTTCACAATAATTATATTTTTTACAGTATTTTTTTATACATTTAAAACAATCATTATAAAATGCGCTAGAAAAAGTCTGTCACTGATTTTTTTTTTCGAAGTAGTCACAATTGACGTCTAGACAAAACTGCATTAGTCTAAACTACAAAGAAAAAAAATCACCAATAACTCTCATAAACGTAAACCCAAATCGTTTCAAATGCCCTAAATAATTTTAATAATTATCACTCGAAAGTTAGCCCTAGACCTTTTTTTTACCAAAAAAGTTAAATTCGCACAGTAAGTCAGGATTGTAGGGAGAATGACTCAACAACTGTATTTTAGTTTTCCTGAAAAACTTTGCTCGACAAGCATTATCATGATGAATAAACCACGGATCTGACTTCGGGGTTGGTCGTTTGTTTTTTTAGAATTTCTTAACTCTCGGGAAACTTTACAGAAGCATGTTACTATGACCGTCTTCAGCTACTCAAGACGACTGCTATAAGACCCTTTATGCAAAAAAAACGGCAATTATTCGTATTTTGAGTTCTTAAGTTAAGTACTGGCGCACTTAACTTAAGAACTTGTTCTATTTTTATCGATATGTCACATGCCTCTTCTATTTTATTAGTTTTCTTACAGCCACCACGTTTTTGTCAGTAGTTACTTTAACTCAACGACTATACATACTAAAGAACTGCTCAGTTTGCCGAATTTTTCTGCCAAGGTCAAACTCTCTCTCACGTCACCACCGGTGCTGGCTAGTGCTGGGATATCGATACAAAACATCAATGTTGATCTCTCAATCACTCAAAAAATTTATATTTTATTTTTGGAGCTAAAAAAATTGTGTTTAAAACCTTTTTTTATAATCTTAAACATTGAAAGGTTATCGATGTCATCTAACATCGATGTTAAAAACATCGAACATCGGTAACAAAACATCGATAAACGTCGCCCAGCATTATTTAGCACCGGTGGTTACGTCACAGCCGCTGCACGCTTCTCCAAAATTTTCTAACGTGCGTTAAATGGAACTGAGCAGTCCTTTAGTATATAGTCTGATCTTGGGTCGTCCTCAAGGCTATAATTTTCGTTTTGAACTGAATATACCTAGTTTCCATTGTCCTTAAAAGAGGAAAGGATTCCCCCAAAAGTCTTTTCATTTCATCATAACAATGCTGTTTTGTCAGATCACGACACATTGTAAAGCATGATAGCCCTAAAATCGCTTCACAGTTTAGATCCTTATCTAGTCCCTTTTAAAGTTGCACATAAAGTGCTAGAGTTCCAGACAAACAAAAGTTAAACACAAGTATTACCTTTAAATATTGAAGTTTTCTAATCAAATATTTGTAGTCCTCAGTTAGTTTGCTAACTTCCTTCTTTTTCGCACTTAAATAATGCTGGACCATTTTCTTATCTTTAATCGACTTATATTTATTTCTCTTCTTTTCAATTCCGCTTGTTATTTCAGTAATTTTATCATGTAGCTTTTGCGCTGCAGTCTCAATTATTGAAACGGAAACCATGCAGTATTTTGAACCTTTGAGGGAATCCCTAAATCATAATGTTCATTTTATAATTATGTGAAATTAGTCAGAATATTGAAAACATTTTGAAGAGTCGGCCGGAAAAACGATGTGTCGCAAAATGGCTAATTACAGATAAAAGGTTTTTTATATTTCAAACTTATACAGATGGTTTTAAAGAACTTCTGTTACCCACGTTAGTCGTTCTTTGAAAAAGTACATTATGGTTTATTTATCTTGAGAATAAATATTCACTAAAACTAAAGGTAATAATAGACTACAGGAATCACGCGACCCCAGGACGGGTAATACCAGTGGCGGCTCGTGGTCAATCTTTCGGGGAGGTCATTAGTTAAAATTTCAAATGCATATGGCTTAACTGATTTTTAGTTAAAAAAAACATGACTGAAGGATTCAATTTTAGGCATTTTATTTTACACAGACCTTTACTCCAAAGAAAAACAAGAAAGAAAATTCAAAAATAAATGAATAACAAACAAACACCTCCAAAAATGCGTAATTTTCCTCTTCGCGGCTGTTGACCCAGACCATGCGATTACACTGCTTCAGAAAGCAGCCGAAATCGTCCAATCGTAAATTAGATCGGAAATACTCGACTCGACTTCGTTTAACACAATACGGTCAATGCTGGCTGGCAGCTAGGTTTTTTGCCAACGAACGAAACCTCCGATCTGGAGATCGCTGCGCGAAGCTTGTGGAATTCAGTAATCGGTCAACGAGTTTATATGCTTAGAATAATAAAGGGAAATTTAAAAGATTGAAAAAAAGATATATATTTTTTATTTATATCATTATTATGATTTTGTTCGGAAATATTAGTCGAACATATTGGGAGGTCACTGACCAAATGACCCAATGGAGAAGCCGCCACTGGGTAATACTGGAACCTCAGCAAACAGTATACACAAAAACCTTACTACTTATTAAATTACGCAAAGGTGAAGTGTTTTCCTATGCAAGAAATAAAAATAGCGATAATAGGTTGCTTCACGAGATAAAAATGAAACAAGCGGCATTTTGACCGCTCTTCAGTTTGGCTGCGAGTAAAGAAAAAGCACACTGGAGGCGTAAATGCAAATAGCCTGACTTCAACCTAAACATAAACCATTTTTATTACCCATAAACTTTTCAATGTTTAAGATCGGGATCAAGTTTTTAAAATCCTGGGATTAATATATTGGCATAATATTTTTCTGAAAAAATTTAACATTAGCAATAGCAAATAAAATCCACAAAAAAACAAAATCATTTTTATACATTAGGTAATATTTCTTTTTTATATTATGTTAAAGTAATAAGAGGTGTCAACTACAAAACCGACGATAAAGAATCAGGGTTCGAGGTAGGGTTCATGATTTCTCGAGCTTATCAATTTCTCGGGTCTCGAGAATTCTAGAGGCTAATTTCTCGGGTCTTCTCGGGTTGTCGAGAAATTTACAAATTGCGTGTACTACACTTTGTAAACCGTCTGAACTCAGCTAGAGTCGAAACAAAAATGAACGTGTGTGTATTACAGTGTTGCCAACCAAGCTCGCTGAAAATTCCCAATTTTTCTGTAAAAAAATCCTTTGAATTCCCTAGATCAAAATTAAATAGAAAAATAATTTACGAAATGACTTTATTGTCAGAAAAGTTCAAAAAATACATAAAAATAAAATCTCATGGACATAGATAGCAAAATGAATTAACAAAAATAAAAGTTTCTAAACAAAAAGAACAATTCTAAAAATTCTTAAAATCAATCTTTTTTTTATAAAGGTTTTCCTTTTTCATAAGACTTAAATGCTTTTCATTTAATGGATAATTTTGGCAGCAGTTTTCACTAGAAAGACGAATTAAACACACTGCATTTAATGCCTCACTGGATAATTCATTTCACTTTTTATTTTTAACGTCGGTAACGACTGAAAATACTCGCTCAGTCTCGGCATTACTGTGGGGCAACAAATACACGAACTTGACATTTCTTTTTTCCCTTAGTATTTTGTGGGCAACAACCACGAAATACGAAAGGGCAACAACATGCAGAGAGATGCTAAGTAGCAGTTGATCTGTAATTCCCCGAAACCCGATACCACGAATTAACCCGTATTAGATTAATCAGCGCAACAAGAAGCAATTTTTGAAAAGATACAATGGTCAAACCATAACCCAGGGTATAACGATTTAATAGGTACTTGTCATTAGTAGTCCATTTAATATTAAAATTGATAAATTGACTGAAATTCTATAAATTGAACTGAAAACAATCCAAAGTTGAAAATTCCTAGATATTAGATAAAATTCCCATTGAGGAAAAATCCCTAGAACTAGGGAATAATTTCCTAGGTTGGCATTACTGGTGTATTACCTACTGTATTGTATTATGTATAAAACGAGCCGCCGAGACGCGTGCCGCGCGCGATCAGCGAGATCAAAGGGTACCACTGCGCTTTGGCCCGTGCCGCCCCGCCGCCGCGCGTTTAATACAAAGGGCAAACGCAAATAGTTTTATTTTATAATTTCATAGACTCAAATATGATTCTCGAGTTTTCTCGAGCTTGATTTCCCGGGAACAAAGCCCAACGATTTCCCGGGAATTCTTGAGCCGAGAATTCCCGGGAATGAACCCTAGTTCGAGGATATATATCAATGGATATCAATACAAAAATGGTTAAAACATTTTATATTATTAGGTAATTTTTGGCATTTGTTACTGTATTTCTACTTTCCAAATGTAGATGGCGTTGGAGTAGAGTTAAAACATACTCACTAATAGTAAGTTCTAATCCATAAATGGCAACACTTCTGCTGGCTTTAATGGAGTCAGTCGTGTCAGAAAAATTTCTTTACGAAAGAGTAAGTTTTTTTGTGTTTATTTCATTATTTTTTACAAAGAAAGTAATTGACAAAGTGCAGAAACGATTTTACTTCATTATTGAGTATTTCAGAAACATTAAATATCTTTTTTATTTCTAGAATATAACTGTTTATTAACAAAATGGATATATATATATATATATATATATATATATATATATATATATATATATATATATATATATATATATATATATATATATATATATATCATATATATATATATATATATATAATATAAATATATATATATATAAAAATATATATATAATATACAGTGTGGTCCATTAAGTATGCAACAAATGGGAAACTTTTTTATTTGCAATTTGTCAGAAAATTTTATTCTTCATAAAAGTTGGTACATGGTCTCAAACTGTATTAGCAGTAGTTACTTTTATTAAAGTTGAAAGGTATACAGGGTAGGTCAAAAAATTGAAAACTGCTTAAGAGTATAGACTTTATTTTAAAAATATAACAAAATGTTATAAGGAAAAGTTGTTTAGAATTTAAAGGTAATACCCAAATACCAAGTCATGACTCTCTATTCAAATTTTAGTTTTTTTTTGAAATTTTTAATATCCCCTGTATAATGCATGTTTATATTATTCTAATTTAATATTTGTTTAAAGAACCCAAAACTAACTTACTTTTAAACAACTGTTCTTAAATTAAAACATATTTGTAAAATTAAACTGAATTTATATATTTTTTTGCCATTCGCCAACTTCAAGTTTGTTGCAAGGATATTTAATAGAACTTTAAAACTCCCTAAATATATTTTTAAGCAAGGCAAGTAATTTATTTTTAATAATAGGCCAATAGAAAGCTTTAAAAAATTTATTCATATATTAAAATATATATATATATATATATATATATATATATATATATATATATATATATATATATATATATATATATATATATATATATATATATATATATATATCAAAATGCTTCAAGTTGAACTTATATTGAAGCAAAGCAAATAGCAGGGAGCCATAAAAACAAATGACTGACAAGAAAATCTATATCCAGTTTGACAGTTTTTAGCTTTTTTAAAATTATCCATAAGACGTTTGTTTCATAGTAACTGTTTTCTTTTTAATTACAAATGCCTCCTCGAGTATTCTTAACGTTAACTGAAAACGTAGAACTAGTTTTAATTTGTGGAGATGGTTATAAAATATGCGTGAAGCTGCAGATATTTTTAACGAACGGCATCCAGAAAACAAATTCATTATTCAACTGTAAGTAGAATTCTAAACCATTTTAAGGCGACAGGATCATTGTCATATAAGTACCATGAAGAACGAATAAAAACTGTCGGTACGGAAGAAAACCAATTAAACGTACTTCAGACAGTTATTGAAAATCCCAAAACGTCCACAAAACAGATTTCTGAATATGCTGGTATTAAAAAACCCTCTGTAAAGCGAATCCTTAAAAAAAACGAATATTACCCATACAAACCGAAATTTATTTGTACATTACAAGAAAGGGATTATAATTTAAGATACGATTTTTCAATATGGGTTCAAGGTCAAAGATCAAAGAGATTTTCATCGCCATATCCTATTCGGAGATGAGTCGACTTTTACCACAAAGGGTGTACTATCGTCCCAAAATTGTAGATGGTGGTCTGATGAAAATCCAAATTTTGTTATCGACAACAAAAATCAATATTACCAAAAAACTAATGTTTGGTGTAGTATCTTAAATGATAAACTAATAGGGCCCTTCTTTTTTCCAGAAATCCTAAATGGGAATAGTTATCTAAATTTTTTGTAAAATGAACTGGACAATTTTTTAGATCAGATGCCGTTACAAGAACGGCAAAATTTGTGTTTATACATGATGGATGTCTTGCTCATTCTACCAGAGTTGTTGCTCAATGGCTGAATAGAAAATTTGGCAATAAATGGTTAGGACGAAATACAGATCCAGTGGCCTCCTCGTTCGCCAGACCTGACACCGGTGGATTTTTTCTTGTGGGGATATTTGAAGCAACATGTTTATAAAGATAGACCGTTTAATAATGTTCAAGAACTACAAACTTCAATAAGATTTCATTGTAGAAATATTCCTGCTAGGGTGTTGGCATCTACATTAAGGGAATTTAACGCGAGAACAATAAGGTGCATTGAAAGGGATGGTAGTCATACAGAGACCTTACGATAGTTCTTGTTTTAAGCAGTTTTAATTTGTTTTTTTATTTTTTTTATTCTTGCAATAGTCTTCGGACATTTTTTTAGTTATTTTTCCATATTATTAAAAAGATTAGAATTAAAATAGTTGTACTTTAATAAAAAAAATCTTAGAACTCAGTTGTTTTTTTTTTCATAGCGATCTACTATTTTTTTGTTTTAGTATTAGCTCAACTTGTAACATTTTGATATGAAATTAATATAAAAATATTATACTTTCTTTGAAAGTTTTGTACACACATATTATTAAAAATAAAGTACTTGCCTTGCTTAAAAATATATTTAGGGAGTTTTAAAGTTCTATTAAATATCCTTGCAACAAACTTGAAGTTGGCGAATGGAAAAAAAATATAAATTCAGTTTAATTTTACAAATATGTTTTAATTTAAGAACAGTTGTTTAAAAGTAAGTTAGTTTTGGGTTCTTTAAACAAATATAAAATTAGAACAATATAAACATGCATTATACAGGGGAAATTCAAAAATTTCAAAAAAAAACTAAAAATTTGAATAGAGGGTCATGACTTGGTATTTAGGTATACCTTTAAATTCTAAACAACTTTTTCTTATAACATTTTGTTATATTTTTAAAATAAGGGTACTTTACTCTTAAGTAGTTTTCTTTTTTTGTTACCTACCCTGTATACCTTTCAACTTTTAATAAAAGTAACTACTGCAGTTTGAGACCATGCACCAACTTTTATGAAGAATAAAATTTTCTGACAAATTGCGAATAAAAAAGTTTCCCATTTGTTGCATACTTAATGGACCACACTATGTATATATATATATATATATATATATATATATATATATATATATATATATATATATATATATATATATATATATATATATATATATATATATATATATATATATATATATATATATATATATATATATATATATATATATATATATATATATATATATATATATATATATATATATATATATATATATATATATATATATATTATATATATATATCATATATATATATTTGATATTTATAATAAATATCGGATATTTTCGAACCCTGCAAAGAATGTTATTTTACACGAGAACCATCGAGGAGTGATTAAAATTTTATCATTTATAAAAATCGGGGTTTCCGAGATTCCCAATCTCGGGATTTTTGGGGCTAAAAGCAAGTCGGGATTCCAGACTTCAAACCCTAATTACCCACCTATCCTTTATTGTTACAAGACAAAATACGAAAAATATTTGTTTTAATTCCACAGTAACTACCAATTTACCCCAGATAACTAACAGATTCCACAGACTTCCTAACACAAATTGGACATTTGAGTCTTCATTGAATTAATGATTTACGTTGTGGTCAAACTCAGCGAAATTGATAAGCCATTTAATAGAAATATCATAAATCTCCCTATTTTAACTAAATGTGTGTTTTATCGCGATAGTATTTTTAAATAATTTTGCCTACCTTAAATAATCTCTATATACTTGGGCCATTTTCTCAGAATCATTAGCTTCAAAGCCTGAAGGAACCTGTAAAGAAACAAGTAACAAAAATAATGTATTAAGGCGCGTTTAGACCAAAGTTGACAAAAAATTGTTTGTAGAAAACTAAAAGTTGTCAACTAAAAGTTGCTTTTCATAAATTAGAGCAACAAGTGGAAGATTTTTTGTAGAAAACTAAAAGTTGCTCTCCTCACATTTAAAGAAACAAGTGAAAAACTTGTTGCCAAAGAATTAGCGACTAAGGTTTAGGCAGTAGTTCTCCAGTTTTCTACAAGTTGCTTGTGCAAAGCTTGCATCAACAAATCTTCCACTTTAAACGGCCCCATACACCTCGTTCTTTTTAGCAGTTTTCCTCGTCGGCTAAGTGGGTTGGAACGAACCGTCGAGTAAAAACGAGGTGTATTTGCAAAACGCGTCGAGTTTACATGTCGTGAAAAAATATCAAAAGAGTTTGATTTTTGTCCGTTTTCGTGTCATCTGTTCGGGTAAACACGAGGTGTGTGGTTTAAAGCTGTCCTGTTTTCTCAGTGGTGCGCGTATGTGTTTTTTGTCAGTGCTTGTATTTACTTTTAAAGATATTGTTGTTTTGAAGATGTCCGACATTCGACAAATGAACCGAGATTTTTTAACCGAATTTATAACAGTATACAGAAGTCTTCCAAGCCTTTGGAAAATCAAATCGGCAGATTATAGCGACAGAATAAAGAAAAATATTGCTTATGAACAATTACTGACCAAACTAAAAGAAGTTGATCCCAGTGCTACTATACAGACAGTAAAGAAGAAAATTGATTCATTGCGTGGTACTTTTCGTAAAGAATTTTAAAAAGTAGAGACTCGAAGAAATCCGGTGCTGGAACGGAAGAAACATACAAACCCCATCTTTGGTAATATAAACTGTTGCTTTTTTTAACAGATCAAGAAATTCCAAGATCAGGAATCGATTATATTGATAACGACTATGCTTCTGTTTCTGCTATAGAAAAAGAGGTTGGTTAAAATTTTATTTGGTTTTAGAAATTTTAGACAAAAAGCTGTGTTAATTGTAAGTTTGTACAGGGTGTTTCATTGTGTTGTTATTTTATGACATATTATCAATGTATATGGCGTGTTACGTAAAGGCGTGGCGGACAAAGATATATATTTTTTAATGGAACATTAAATTGAATTTATGTATACGGTAAACTGTATAAAATATTAACATTTTTATCAAAATAAATTTCAACCTCTGTTAAAATATCAGCTCTGACACTTTTTATTTAGACTTGCGATCGGTTTCACGTTTTGAAAATTTACCAAATTGATCCAAAGTAACGTTATAAACCAGATATCGCATTACATTTTACAAATGTCGCTGGGAAAATTTTATTATTTGACACACTCTGCATTTTTACATAATTTAGTTAGGTTAGTGTCGCGAGAAATTTGCGTCAATTGTGAGGGAACTAAATGTGTTTTAACGTTAAAAATATGGTAAATTTAAATATCTCCCTTATATTCTCGGTTTTTATTGTTTTTATTCTCGCTGGTTTATTTATTTTTAAGCTTTTTTTAAGACATATAAGAATATTTATGAAAAAAAGTGTTATAAATCACTCCAAGCTACAGGGACGGACTAGCTGTGATATTCTATTGACTAAAAATTGAGTACTCCTCATTCATGTCGCTAATCTTAACCGTTTTCGAAAGAACGTCACTTTATTTACCCTGCTAGTCAATTAATTTCTGTCGTGTTGAATATAACAAAAAGGAATATTTTTCTTTCGCCTACATAAAATAGTTCTAATAAAAAGTTAACTTTTAGTTAAAAACTTCGTAAGAGGGTTCAACATGGGCTTCGTGAAGTCTGATACACTCGCGAGCAGGAGCAATATTGAGAATTGCTGTATCCGTCACAATAACCCAGCATTGTTTCCTAATTGATTACAAGAATCTTCGGAAGTATTTAAAAATGTTATAATATACAGGGGTGCGGGCGTTCCATTAAAAAAATGTATACCTTTCTCTGCCACACCTTTGCGTAACACCTTATATACATTGAGACCATTTCGAAAGTCGCCGGTTTCACGCCTTAATTCTTCCAATAAATTTGAATGACTGAATGAATCGCGTTTTAACAACCACGTTTTGCACCATTTTGAACGACGTTTCTTTGATTTTTTGCCTTTTCTTTCGCAGCTAATGCTGCCGCCACTGCCAACAGTTGCGACCGGTTCATCACGCTAAACTGGATTATAAATTAACTGATGTGTGTGGAGTCTTCTGACTTCGTTCCATCATTCCAGCAGTTTTACCCGACTTGGAAAACTGCTAAAAAGAACGAGGTGTATGAGGCCCTTTAGTTGTCAACTTTTTTTCATCTTTTATATAAGTCGCGTTTACAACAAAGTTGACAACTAAAAGTTGACAAAAGATTGTAGAAAACTAAAAGTTGTCAACTAAAAGTTACACTTCTCAAATTAGAGCAACAAGTGGAAGATTTTTTGTAGAAAACTAAAAGTTGCTCTTCTTAAATTTAGAGAAACAAGTGGAAAACTTGTTGCCAAAGTATTGGCGCGAAAGGTCTAGGTAGTAGTTCTCCACTAGTTTTCTACAAGTTGCTTGCGCAAAGCGCGAAGCAACAAATCTTTTAGTTGTCAACTTTCTTTGATCTTTACCGACACTCCGCGGGAAACTAAAATTAAGTGAAAGATTTGTCTCTCGACAAGTGGAAGACAAAAAGTTGCTATATTGTGTAGAAAAAGCAACAAATTGCCGCAGCTTGTGGAAAACTTAGTTAAAGACTTTGGTGTAAACGCGGCGACACTCCGGGGGAAACCAAAATTTAGTGGAAGATTTGTCTCTCCACAAGTGGAAGACAGAAAAAGTTGCTGTATTTTGTAGAAAAAGCAACAAATTGCCGCAACTTGGGGAAAACTTAGTGGAAGACTTTGGTGTAAACGGGGCTTTAGACTCTATCTTGTCTTAAAGGCTTTTTTAGAAAATCTATTTTAATAATAACTGGATATAGAATTGTATGTGTTTGTGTGTTTGATACCGTGGGTGCCGGGTTTCGTAAATGTTTAAATTTCAGGCACATTTAGCAACTCGGTAATGCCAACACGGAAAATATATAAAAATATAGCTCCCTTTAAACTATTCCCTCCCCATTAACAATCTGGATGTCATCCAGACGGGACCTAAAGGAGGTTAGTAAAAATCTGCGGGTCTTTTGACCTTTTTAAACGTTTTTTGATCTTTTATTTTAAAAAGTTATATGATGCGCTTTTTGCACCAACATATTTTTTTATTTTTACACTACTTAAGCTTAAAAAGTAACATTTGTTTATTGAAATGCGTTGAGCGTATCATGAATTCTTTTAAAATAAAAGATCATACAACATGTAAAATTGCAAAAATTCAATAGAAATAGTCAGTTTGAAGGTTTTTTTTTGGTACTGCCATTCTGATTTTTTTACCAATTCATTGTAGATGAAAAAAAAGATACTTGGACTTATTATAAATATAATAAAATAACCTAAATTAAAAATTTAAATTTCCGGGAATATGATGGGCGAAAAAACTCTTTAAATAAAAGTTACGTGGATTTAAGTCTAATTAAAATTATTCAGCCAAGTAGCGTCTCAGGGGACACCTTATCGAAAATAATTATGAAAAAAGTGACGCCCCTGACTTTTTTACATTTTTTTTTAGATTAAAAATACAAGTTTTTTGTTTTTTGATATGTTTTCTTGATATCTTGCTTCGTTTTCGGGAAAAATGAAAATCAATTTATTACAACTCTCTGGACTCCTTAAAAAAATAAAAAAACTGGATTTTAAGTTGCAACTCAAGTTAACTATTAATGGGGCCCGGCGACTTGGTTTAAATTGTTTTTTTAAGTTGCTTAATCGAAAGAAATAAAAAATCATAATAAATAAAAATTGCAAAAAATGTAATGGCGTATGTTATTTTTCATAATTATTTTCGATAAGGTGTCTCCTAAGACACCACTAGACTTAATTTTAATTTAAATAGGCCTAAATTAGGCCCCTATTACCAGAAATAACACTGACAAATTTTAAGAAAATCGGCTACAGGTTATTTAAGATAATTATAATATATTTTTTAAAAGTTTAATACTTCAAGTCTTAGGACCTATATTTAAAAAATAATTATTTTTCTAATAAGTGCGCAAAGTGATACTTTTCCGCACGCCAAAGCAGTTAAACGAACGACGCGAAGCGGAGTTCGGATATGCTTTAAGTGCGGAAAAGTCACTTTGCGCAAGTATTAGGAACAATACTTTTTCTACTTGCGAATACCTTTTCTACGAGCGTTTTATTAAAGAATATGATTATTAGAAATATACGAATATTTCAGTAAAAATTAAAAATCCAAAGTAAATAATTAAATTTTTATTTTAACTGATTTTACAAAAAAAACTATTATTAATTATTATTAACAATATTAATGTTAAAAGTACAATTAAGACGAAATTTTGTGTTTTAGCTGATTGAATAGCGTCTGTGGAACAGGACATTTCATCTGGCTTCTTGAGAGTTTTTGGCTTGTTGCAGTTTAAATTTTTTTTACTTAACACCTTTTTGTAGCCTGTTGTTCTTCAACCTACCGTTGTCGATTTCCAACCGCCTAACCGCTTTATATCTATGAGTCCTTTTCCGGAATTTGCAAGTAACGTTGCAGAAGATCGCCGGAAGCTGTGGACGGTATATAGCTCTGGATTCGGCAACTTTAAAAATGCTGATATCTCAGAAGGCATCTTCCCAAATGTATTGAGCCCCATGCATTGGTGTGTGCAAATTCCTCTTTTGAAATATACGAAAAACCGTTAATGTGTTGTCGGTGGCCGTAATGCTGTATGCTTCCGATATAAGAACAAATACTATAGGTATAGTTTTTTGCGTCTGGAATCTTCACAACAATTAGGTTGCCTTTGTCTTCGATGTCGGATGTTTTCATTTTTGCGACTTCTTCTCGCCTGCAGGCGCCAGCAAGACCGAAAATGGTCGCAATTTTTATCAAAAGATATATTTTAGGTGCTTCATTAATATATGTAGATATTTCTTCTTTTGAAAAAATCCTTGACTTTTTTGGCCGAAAGCCTACATTTTGTTTCTTAATAAATGCTGCTTACTTATAAAACTTGCCGATATCTACATTTTTCTTGATCTTTAAAACACTTTTCAGCATGGAGTATTTCGACCATAAAGTATTTGGACTAAATTCTTTGCTTAATTTGAGAAAATAGGCTAAAAGTACCTCCTCTTTCAAAGTTCGAACGCCTTTTTCTTCACACCATGTTTCAAATGAATTATACTGTTTCTCGTACTTTTCTTTTGATTTTGCCGGCAGGAGCTCTAAGTTGGCCAAACTTGCGGCTTTTAAAACATCGCCTGGCAATTCTTCCTTCATTCTTAGAAACTTATTTTAAACTTTTTACCGAATTTTCTGAGGCTTCCGTGACATTAGAAAATGTTTGTACTTGGTTGCTGCAGGTTGATTTTTTATTGTTTAGCATGGTGTCTATGAAATACATGGTGCATGGAAAAATATTAAAATGATAATAAAGAAAATTGATATGGGATATTTACTAAGCGCCAAATGTATCTAAAATTCAATAAAGGACAATAAAAGAATATGTGGAACCCTTTTTTTTAATAATATTTCATCCAGAAGTTATTAATACATTAAAAAATCGACCATAAATACGGCAAATATGCAGAACGAAAATGCGTGCGCACACATTTGCGTGCACAAAGTAAGTACTTTGTGCACGTAAGTAGAAAAGCTTTTTTCATATTTTTTAATGAGAAATTATCTCCTAAAATTGGGCGTGCATTATACGAACACCCTGTATTAACATATTTTTTTAACATTTACTTTTAAATATTCAATATCAGTTAAAATAATGCAATGCTAAGACAAAGCAATAAATCTACAAATATCTATTACCATGATAAAACATCTTTCATGTAGAGTGCTGACAAAAACTATTGTTTTTAAAATCATGGTTTAAAGTTTAAGTCAGTTATTTGTATACTTGACAAAAGAAATAAGTGGCATGATAGAAAATATGGATGTAATTATTTAAATGCGTTTTAAAAATTGAATCATCACATTTATAGGTGTTTAAGTGGCTTTAAAACGATAAAACACTTATCGACGACGTCAATAAAAAAGATTGGGTAATTTACCGAAGAGCAAAAAAAAGTCTTTACCATCCAATTTTATCTGTAAAAATAAGAATAATTACAAAAAATATTAGAACGAAAATTGAAGCACAAGTATGTATATCAAATTAGGCAAAGAAAATCAGATTTAAAACATAACTAAACTTAATGTTTCCTGTTGCAAAAAGTTAACAGCAATAAGGTTATTTTTTTAATTGTGTATGGGGTGAGCCAAATTTGATGCTTTTGATAGGAAACTTATGTTTCTGTTTGTCTTACACAAAATCTGACCTTCGTTTGGGAGGCTCAAATTTTAAGCTAAGCTTACTGGTAAAAACCGCAATTCGCTATTTTGTGTCGTTTAATCGCTACAGCGTGTTTTTTAACTTCTTGCGTTTTCTTTAATCCTTAATAACTTTTTTGTTTATAGAGATATTTATTCTGTAAAAAAAAATTACCAGAAACTTTTCATACAGATTCAAGATATGCTTTCCGTTTTTTTTAAGATGACGAATTTCTTTATTTTTTTATTATTTATTTATTCAAATTTTACATAAGATACCTTGCATATTTTTACAGTTGTTGGTAAAAAAAATACCCGTTTAAAAATGTATCATACTCTGTATTTCTTTTAAGCCGTTTCTGAGATAAATTTTATATTACATTACTTATTGTTATAGGGTAAAAAGTAGGCCATGAAAAAAGTTAACAAGTTTTACTTCACATAATCTTGATTAACCTTTTGTATTTTATTAACTGCATTAAATGCAAGTGCTAAAGGACCAGTTTTTTTATATTCTACTTTTCGACGCATTGAAAAATATAACTGAATAAATATTCAATAATTTTATTTTATCAGAGAAAATTCAACGTAAAAGGCTTAAGAATTTAATTTCATTTGTTTTTGCTTAAAAATTTTTAAAAAATATTTTTTTTCTTAAAAACTCCTATTTTTGTTCTTAATGTTTATTGAAAATAGAATAATAATAATAAAAAAAATTTTTGAAACTATTCATTATTTTATTTTTTATAATGTTTTAATCATTTTCCTAATATAATTTACAAATTAATTTTTTCTCAAGTTGTCAAATATTTTTATTCTTAAAGTTTATCAAAAATGGAATAATGAAAAAAAAATTAAAAATTTCAATTTTCGGATTACCTAATTTTTTTTTAAATCAAAAATTGTGATTTTTAAAAGATATTTTTCTTTGAAATTATTTGTCTCTTAACTACTTACATCAAAGACTGCCGATGAAGTATTTTTTTCTCTAATAGTCCCATCCTCTTCTAAAAGCCAACTCACAAACTCGTCATGCCTATCAATTAAAAAAAAATTTCTTACTTCGGGTACACCAACCGCCAAAACATTAAAATAAAAGATACAGGTGGGTTTGCTTGTCGAGATGTTGTCTATTTGGTTACCCATAGCTAAAATTTTTTTCTCAATGGAACAGTATTCTTTAAAAAGGGGCGCCATTTCTTGTTTTAACAGCCGACCATACAAGCTAGCTTCATAATAACGTCGTCTGCATTCACGCACTGAGAAATTTTTCATTTTTGGGTTTTTTGATTGACCACCAAATCTAAAAAAGGGTTTTACATATTTTTTACAGCCAAATATTTTATTTTAAACTAAGTACTTTTAATTTATTTAATCTTTAAGCATTTATTTTTTATACAGCTTTTTTAACAAGATGAAAACCTACATCTTTAAACAATAAAGCACAATTTGACTTGATTTAAGAGTATTTTAAAAATCTTAACTTACCTTAAAATTTCATCAGTAGTATCTGTCAATCCTTCCAAAAACTGATCCAACGCATGATTTGTGTAGCTTACGATTAACATAGGACTATATTAAACCATTTTCTTGATATGGATAACAATTCCTTAGCGATTTTAAGGCCTAAAAAAGTTTTTCCAGTTCCTGGAGGTCCCTGAATAATCACTAGTTCTTGAGATAAAGCACCATTCATTGCTACTAATTGTGACTTGTTTAGTTCTGGATAAGAAACAGTGTACTTTATACCATTTAAATATTTTGGTAACTTAACCGAAGGATTTACTTCAACTAAATACCTTTGCATCGGAAAATATTCTTGATTTATAGTTTGTAAGACATTTAAAACATAGAAATATGGCTCAAAAAAATTGGTGCATTCAATCATCATGTAGTTTTGCTCTAATGATAACTTTACAGGATTGTCAAAGTTTACAAGTACCTTCCTAAATAAAATATTTCTGTTGTCTGCAACCCTGCCACAGAAAAAAGTCTTAAAATTGTCTTTCGAAAAAATTAAAAGTGATCCAATCATGAATCTCTTTGAATTTCCTTTTAAATTCCAAGAGTGGTAGGTTATGCCCCTTTTTATTTCAAAGCAAAAACATGTATCGCTGTTTTTGATACCTTTTCGAATGCATTGTACTTCATGAATTTTTATGTTATGCAATTTCTGGTTCGTACCCTTCTGAAAACAGATAATATCTTCACGTATTGGCTTAATAAAATCTTCACGTAGTAAAGAAAAATGTGTATTTAAGTACTCGTAAGTGTTCTTATAAGAACCTTGGATAACATTACAGGGTAACTGCTGCTGATTGGGAAACACTAATTCACTAGTGCTAGGGTACACACTAATTTTTCGGAAGTCTGAGGTACGTGTTTCATTCCCAATTCTAAATCGCAATATGCGATTTCTTAATCTTTCTACATTTCCAGAAAAAAATAAGAATTAGTATCCAATATAAAACAAAATTAAATATTCTTACCAATCTGAGTTAAATTATTATCCATTGTGACAACTTAAATAATAAAAGGAACAAAATTATAAGCCTAAAGAACACAGTATTTATAAACAAAATGAGTTTTTATAAAAAAATACTTTAGCATTACAAAAAACCTAAACAAGTATTCTAAATAAATATTTAACCGACAAGTAGGTATTTATATGGGTACTTGCAATGACGCGTTCAGTTAAAACGTTTTACGTTTTATCGAGAAAACAAGATTATAATCATTAAAAAAAAAAAAATTACACGTGAACATGAATTAACGTGCAGGATAACGGGCGATTACGAATTCCAAATAAATACGTCAGTTAATGGCAAGATCAGTACTTCACCGAATTTCAGTGCCACGTTCCGAAATCACTCTTTAACCCCCGTTCCCAGATACCCCTTCGAGCATATACCTACTAGAGGCAGCCTTTCTCTCTGGCTTGGCGCTTATCGGTCGACTATGAGGGGTATATAATCAGCTCTGCACTCTAATTGGTTAAGAGGGTTTATACCCCTTTTTTGAACTAATCAGCAGGGGGAGCGAGGGAAAGGATAAACACTCATTCTTCTTCTTTCTCTTATGCTTGTGGCATGGTCAAGTAGCAAGGCTGTCTTCGGGCAAAATAAAGTTTGCACATAAATCTTTTTTTTGTAAGATTTTTTGAAAAAATTTTTCATTTTGTTCGCAGAGACATTCGCAGTATGAATTGTAAAGGTAAGGATCACCATCTCTGTGTTACAAAAAATGGCCCTTAAATTGCACTAAATTAAGATAGCGCTGGTGTTTCCAAGGATCATTTTTAAACCAATAACCTCGTTTTTTTAAACTTTACTTAATATATTGCGGTCAAGGTCATTGATTCACACCAAACCCTTTGCTACACTAGTGCCTCTTTATTTAGTGCTATTCTGGGGCCACATTTTGAGCCAAACAGCCATAAG
>JAHBCN010004049.1:0-68007 GCA_019359885.1 Listronotus oregonensis
AAGTATGCTACTAAAAAAATAAAGCAGGCAGAATAAATTTGGTCTGACAAAATCAAGAATAAAATTGTATTTTCTATGGTACTTCCTGTAGCTTTAAAATACACTCATCAAAATTGTCTAGGGAACAAGAATCAAATTTTCTTATAACTTTTTGGGTAGACTATATACTTTGAATATTTCTCTGACTTGTCTGAAGCCTTTCTTGTTGAAGACTACCAACAAAAAAATAGAATTTATAAGAAAATTCAGCAAAAAAAACGAGAAATGAAAATAAATCACTTTAAAAAGTATCACAAATTCCATTCTTGTTCCCTAGATAATTTTGATGTGTATATAACTTAATGCAACAGATCCACTTAACTTAAAAGCTACATTATTTATATGACCGAAATTAAAATTAAAATAATGCCTGTTTAATTTAAAAGACTTAAAAGAAAACAATTAAAACGTCATCGTCATCTTAACCACATGCCATGGAATTTTATTTATGGGGAAATTCTTCAATATTAAAAAAAATCAATTTTAATTTGTAGTAAATATTTATAACCATATAAGGGGTTTTATTTATTTTATGTAAAAGCAGTGTATTATATGTATGTTCTTACACAAAGTGATCTTTTAAATATTGGGCGAGTGTAATTTAAAAAATGGTGAATCGCTAGAAATTTTTGTTGCAAATGCATTATTTAATGAATTTGGAGCGCTGAAAATAAGATTTATTATTTTTTTATTTAATAAAAAATACAGTACTTAAATATCTTCAGCTATTATAACAAAAAGCCGAAGTATTATTGACGGTTTTTATATACAGTGTATCTACTTAAGTTGCAAGACATGAAAAACTTTTTTATTATTAGTTTTACGAAAAAAGGTTATTTCTAATAAAAAGTTCTGCGTGTTTTAAAATCTAAAATGCAATCATCAGATATTAAATTTTATCAATCCTCTACAAGGTATGTCAAAAAATATGAATTTTGCTCAAGAGTAAAATACCTTTATATTTTACAATATCGAAAAATGTTGTTATGAAAAATTGTTCGGAATTAAAAACTATGTTTTAATAAGCAATTACATCCTTCTAATTATTTTTTTTTACAAATTTTTCTTAAATTACCGATACCGAACATTTATGATTTTATTTATTACAAACATGATAACCTTTTCGTTTAGAAATTCATAAGCAAATTTTCACAAAATAAAATTTATTAAAAACATTATATGAAATTATTATATTTTTATATTATTATAATATTTAAACAATTCAATTTTATCCTTTTATGTTCCCGGCGTTTTTACCAAATTTAATAATACTTTCTACCAAATTTTACCAAATACAAGTGATGTTTTGAATATCACTGTCAAACATTTCTTGTCAGAGCATCCTAGATTTCATGTGCAATAATTACTGTCTGACATTTCTTGTCAGAGCATCCTGGATTACATGTACAATAATAACAGTTAAATTTTAGTTTTTTGTGTTGAGTTGTTTCGGGAAATAAAAGAATACTATAAATTTATGCAGTTTCATATTTGAACGTGGTTTTTAATTCCGACCAACTTTTCATAATAACAATTTTCGATATTGTCGAGGATATTGTAGTATATAAAGGTACCTACTTTACTCTTGAGTATAATTCATATTTTTTGACAGACCTAGTATAGAATTAAAAACACTTAATATTTGATGAATGTCTTTTAAATTTTAGAACATGCAACCTTTTGATTTAATTTCAAACATACCGAGTTATTCCAGGTAAATTTTCTTTTAATTGTTTTAAGGATAAAATCTAAATTACCCTGTATATTTTAATAATCGTTTTATAAATAAAAAAATGAAAGAATTTCATTAAAAATAAACTTAGAATTTGATGCCGAAATTACCCTTGCCCAAAATAACTTAAAGAGTTTTTTTTTAATTGTATTCTTTAAATTATTTTAGTTCATAAAATGTCTTTTCATTAAAAATTTTACTGAAATTATGACTTTTTTATATACTTTTTCTAACAATACTATTGTTATTATTTGCTGTAGGGTCAATGCTAGTTTTTTTTTTGTAAAATGCGATATTGCTTAGACATATTGTTACAAACTAAAAAATTTGTTTAAAAATGTAAAAGCAAATAATATGTTAAAACATTTTTCTTGCTAACACGCGACAAAAATTTAGCTCCTTACAATTCAGCAGTAAAAACCCAAGAATTTTCTTTTTCTTTACCTTAAAGTAAAAAAAATTAAACCTAACGTGTTAGCTTTCTCTTTAATAAAAACTTTATAATGTCATAAACCTAATAATCTTTTGTTGTTCTATTTTGATTAATTTGCTCTTGCCCTCAGAGAAAATTTAAAAATTGAAATTAGGTATTATCTCAACTTTTTTATTAGGCACTGTTTTACTGTCTTTTAGAATTAAATATAAATTAATTTTTTGAATTTTTTAATATACTTTAATTATTTTTTGTTTTAAACACGTTCATTAAAAAAACTACAAAGGAACAAATTTATTTTAGATGCGGTCGAGGTCACCTAAAAAAAGATCTCGATTGGATGCCACCTCCGCCCACCGCACATATCTTCGGGCGAATCGAAGAGGTCGATACCACAAGCAGCAAAAAGAAGAAACGTCGTAACCGCAATTCTAGACCGACCCTAACAATTGCTCCCGTCGGACCTATTTCCGACAGTAGAAACAGAGCTGGTAGTTTATCATGCTCCAGCTCTGGAAGTAGCTCACCGCCTGCTTCAGGATCCGAACCCAGTGTTTCTCCAGTTCATGGTGCTTATTCCAAGAAGAAGACCAAGGTGGATTTGCCTGATAGAATAAGGTAAGTGCTTTTTGGGATAATATTAATATAATTTGTTTACTGTTATATATATATATATATATATATATATATATATATATATATATATATATATATATATATATATATATATATATATATATATATATATATATATATATATATATTTACAAAAATATGGATATAATTTTTATTTAAATAAACTATAACATATAAATAATTTCTTGAAATGTAGAAAGTATCTAGGAAAACTGAATGGTACCGCTAAAATAAGAGATTTATTTGTACTAAAATTGTAATTTCTGAAGTAGGTTCTCTTCTTCATATCATATTTAAGACGTTAGTTCAGTGTCTCATTCGCAATTTGATTTTTTGTATAATATTTTGGGTGTAGAGATCGAACGCTGTAAGAACAACACCGATACGTCACGGTCTCATATGGCAAACTGATATAAAACCGTGACGTATCGGTGTTGTTCTAACAGCGTTCGATCTCTATCTTCTATCATTTTTGAGTTAATAGAGCTTTTCCCAACCTAACCACTCACTTTTTAAAACAAATTAAACAATTATTTATAAGTTATTAGAGGCAATAAACGAAAAACGCTAATTATTTTATTATTTATTTATCACAAATCTTTGTTTTATATAAGAAGGATTATATTTGCCTATATTTTGGGAAAAACAAACTATAGCCGAAATATTATCCATAGTCCAGGAAACGAACCATTTTAACTCTCAATTTTTTTAAAATGCATAAAATGACTTGAAATTTTGACAGTAGGTAACGAATAGTCCAAGGATCAAAATCTATATCATGCCAAAGGGTGCCTTTACCTTGGGGGTGGAATTTTTTTATTATATTTTGACGACAGGAATCGATAGAAAAATTATTTCTAAGCAAAAAATGTTCTAGGCATTTTTTTATGGAAAATGCATACTTTTCGAGTTATTCGCGATTAAAAGTCGGAGTTTTTCGTCGATAAAATCAACGTTTTTAATCGTTTTTTTCGAAATAACTCGATAAGTATGCATTTTATCAAAAAACTGTAAACAACAAAAGTGTAGCTTTAAAAAAAAAAAAAAAAATTGTAATTGCTGTGGGACCAATACAAACCAAGTTGTGGTTTGTTAAAGGTTAGCTGTTATTCATCAAACAAAAATTTCAGAGTTCCAAAGGCAAATAACGCAAAATCTACGTATTTTTCGAGGAAAATAAACCCTAAACTTTTTTAAAGCATTTGCAAAGACATTTCTTAAAAAAGGTAAATATTATAAAAATTGAGTAAGTTATGAGTAAAAAAAGGTTAGACCAAAATTTTTTGAGTGCAAAAATCTTCGAAAACAACCCCTAACTACCACCCTGATTAAAATGAGTCGTAGCCCTTTTTTAATTCTCTTTATCTATGTATTATAAATACATTTTATAATTTTAACAGAGTTAAATTGATTAATTTTGAAAAAAATGCAGCTGCAAGTAAAGTCAAATTTTAGAATTTTAATAAAAAATGACTTTTCTTCAAAATAACTCAAAAACTAAGGACGATACGTAAAAATTACCAAGCATCAAATTGGAGCTTTTTAAATTACAAACATTTTGCTTTTTTTTAAATTTTTCTAGCTTCGTTTTCTGGACTACGAAAAATTAAAATGGCGAAGGCGGAACTGAAGAATAATCTTAATACTTCCAAACCAATACAAAAGTATATTTCAATGTCGCTTATTTTTAGAGTTAAAAATATCGTTAAACCATGTTTTAATGTATTTTGTGCATAGGCTCACAGCATGTTATATGTCCACTTTTATCAAGCAAATTTACAGATTATTTTAAGTCAAGTAACTACATACGATTTTTAAGACATCCACATTTAAAGTGTTTTTGGACTGTCCAGAAAAAAATAAGAAAAAACATACTTTGCACTACTCATCATGTGACACTGTATATGTGAATAATTTTTTATTTAGTAATTTTTAGTGGAAATCTCCGAATTCCTTTAAATCTTTACTTACTTCTTTGGGGCACTTTTTGGATCTTTTAATATATTTTTATACCATAATTTTTTTTAATTAGTTTTCCAATTTCCTTGCAGCATCCCCGAATTTATTTTTCGCGGAAGACTTTTCTTAAGTACGAAAAGTTATAGTTGTTACCAACCTGCCAGTAACAATGTAAATAATTTAGCGTTTACATCAGAAAAGAAAAAGAAAGAATATTCTCTTTGCATCCTCCGTTTTAAAATTAGAAGAAAAAAGTAACAAATAATATGAAAATTTAACCAGCGCCGCATCCGAATGTCACAAAGTAAAGAGAAAATGTGTTGCGATAATATCAAGAAATGTAAAGTCTGAGTAGCATGCAGCATAAAGTTTTGAGATAAGTCTGCATGGATGCAAAATAAAGATGTGCACGTTACATTAACTTTCGTATAAAGTTAAAAAGAATGATAACATAGTTAACTAAATGTCATTATAAAACTTATATTAAAAGACAGCTGGAAAATTCCAGTGGCCACTCGTAAGTTTTTTAGGGTAGAAACAAATAAAAAGAATATTTAAATATTTTTTTTATTATTTTTAAAGCAAAACTCTGCGTAAATGGGAGATTTATTTTTTTTATTAAAAAATATTTTTGCCATTAAGTTATTGATCAAAATTGTGTTTTTGTTAAGTCTGATAAATAATAGTTGATTTCGGGATCCGTTTACGTATAATTAACGTATACAAAATTATTTATGGCTTTTATTGTAGTCCAAAAAACGAAGCAGAATGCATAGATTTGCATGATATGATTATGCCGATGGGCGCTCTTATTTTTTAGGGGTTAAAACTACCCTTTATTGCTTAAACCTATAAAATATACATTAAAGCTTAAGTTGAGTAAAATTTGACTCAAGCAGGTTAAAAAAGTAGTATTTTGTTTCTTTGAAACATTATTTGAAATATTTTAACCCTTTAAAATCAACCCTATTATGATTTTTAAAAAATATAATTACCCTAAAAATAATATATTATCATAGTGTTTTGCATGAAAATTTGGGATTGAGCTTAATTTACCCTCCTTTTCAAAATCTCCATTATGCTGAAGGTCGTTTTTATTTTTAGTGGTAAAAACTACCCCATATTACAAAAACTTTCAAAACTTTCCTATTAAAGCTTAAGTCACATAAAATTAGGCTCATATAAATTGAAAAAAAAGTATTTAATTCTTTTAAACATTATTAAATATATTTTAACCCTTGAAAATCAACCCTTACTATGATTTATTTAAAAAAAATTGTTTACCCTAGGAAATTTAACATATTGTCACAGAGTTGTAATTAAAAAATCTAACGGCTTAAAAGTATTACTAATTTAATTTTGAAATTTTTTAATTCTTAAAAATTCTCCCCTTACAATATTTTAATGCCAAAAACAGTACAAACTGTTACCGAGGATTTATAAAAAATGCATCGAATCGCTTTTAAAATGGTCCAAAAAATTGTTTTTAAGCATAACTTATTCAGTTTTTTTAAGAGCTATAAGGTCTTGTATATTAAAACTGTTTAAAACCCCTACTTTTTTAAGAAGTGAGTTTAAAGGGCTGAAACAAGGTAGTACTCGTCTATACACACGCGTTTGAAACGTTTATATCTCACATAATTTTCCTCAAACAGTAAATTTTAAAAAAGCAAAATGTTTGTTATTTAAAAAGCTACAATATGATACTTATTAATTTTTACGTATCTTTCTTAGTTTTACAGTTATTTTGAAGAAAAGGTCATTTTTTATAAAATTTGACTTTACTTGCAGCTCAATTTATTTTTAAATTAATTAATTTAAATCGGTTAAAATTTTAGAATGTATTTATGATACATAGATAAAGAGAACTAAAAAAGGGCTACGACTCAGTTTAATTAGGGTGGTAGTTAGGGGGTTGTTTACGAAGATTTTTGCACTAAAAAAATTTTGGTCTAACCTTATTTTAATCATAACTCACTCAATTTTTATAATTTATACTTTTTTTTAAGAAACGTCTTTGCAAATGCTTCAAAAAAGTTATTATTTATTTTCTCGAAAAATACGTAGATTTTGCGTTATTTGCCTTGAAATTTTGTGTTTGATGAATGACAGATAACCTTTAACAAACCACAATTGGTTTGTATTGGTCCCACAGCAATTACAAAAAAAAACATCTTATTCGTTTTTTTAAAAGCTACAATTTTGCTATTTACATTTTTTTTTTTGATAAAATGCATACTTATCGAGTTATTTGCAAAAAACCGATTCAAAACGTTGATTTTATCGACGAAAAACTCCGATTTTCGATCGCGAATAACTCGAAAAGTATGCATTTTACAAAACAAATGCATAGAATATTTTTTGCTAAGATATCATTTTTCTATTGATTTCTGTGGTCAAAATATAAAAAAAAATAGCACCCCCAAGATAGTTTGGCAAGCACCCCAAGTAAAGGCGCCCTGCGGCATGATATAGATTCTGATCCTTTCACTATTTCTTACGTACTGTCAAAATTTCAAGTCATTCTATGCATTTTAAAAATATTGCTAGGCAAAATGGTTTGTTTCCTGGACTATTTGTAACTAACTTGAGCATCTTAAACGCACTCGCTAAATTTGGGCGTTACATGGCCTTAATCATAAATCGCCCCATTTATACTCTTGTTTTTTAAATAGCAATTTCTTGATGTGGAAGATGATTAAAGGAAAAATATAAAGAGTTAAGAAAATTTAAAATATTGAAGGGTAAAATTTTGAAATCAAAAACTTTATTTACCGTTGATCTGACGTTTTAAATATAAGGGTTTGGGTTTGGAAACAAGAAATAGTCGCAGGGGGCTAAATCTGGAGAATATGCCGAATGAGGTAGCAGTTTGTAGCCCAATTTTTGGATTTCTGCTATCGTACCTTCACACGTGTGCACCCGTGCATTGTCTTGATGGAAGAGCAGTTTTTTTACTAAATGCGGTCGTTTTTAATAAATTAGTATTAATAAAGTCTTTCCATGGTTTTAGTGATGGTTTTTTACCCAAAAAATTAACAGTTGTCTATTAATAGATAGCGGTTGACAGCAGCAGTGCTGCATTTTAAGTTACTGTGCAAAAAAATTAAAAAGTCACTGACTTATCAAACAAGCCTCGTATATTTTACATAACAACACTATAATTTAAAAAATTGTAATAGGTTATAATTAATTAAATTTGTTTTCTTTTACTATATACATAAGCGGGTAGAATGCGCCCTTACGAATGGACAGCACCAAAGGAATCCAAAAGAAAATATTTTTTTATGTAAACAACTTTTTAGTTTTATTTCTTTCGTTCCACTGTAAAATTTAGCAGAAGATGTAAATCAAGTATTTCAACGGGATTCACTTATAATGAAGCTCTAAAGAAAGCTAAAAAACAAGAAAAAGTCGGGAAAAAAGTTTGCTTCCATTAAAGTTCTTTCCATCAAGGAAAAGGATAAATTTTATAAAGCCAGACGAAAAAATTTATTTGCTGAAGAATTTAAAAGAATGATTTAACAAAACTAATTAATTTTCCTTTTAAAGAAGGTATTTACTCTGGTATTTGCTGTCTTGCTAAGAATTCTCTACAGTTTTAAAAGTTTTTGTAAGAGGGCAAATTATAAATAATTAGAAAAAAAAGGGCAAACAAAGTTTTCCAGCTGGTTTATTAAAGAAGTAAGATATACAATTTTTTAATTAAAAAAGCAGGAAAAATAAAACCATAAGATAATAATATTAAAAGCCATAAAATTCATAAATTAACATAAATTAGAGCGGCAAATCTTTTTGTAGATACATCTTTAACTCGTTCTTGTTTGTAACTAAGTAATAATTAAAACGTATCGGTCGAGGTGTTTACTTGGAACTTCTTCGGCTGTTAAATTTTTATTTAATAATAAAACAAACTGTTCATAGCCCATAATTTTAATATTTTTGTACCATCCCCGTAAATTTTAAAATGTACCTTAAACTACCTGGGAACGCAGACATAACACATCTTTCCACAATCTAAACCTAGTAGTATAATGTTTTTTAAGGACTTAAGCGATTGTCAACTTAATATGTTTGATCAATTATATTATTTTTTTTATTGACGTTTATGTTCTCAAAATAGTGTTATTTACATTTCATTTGCGTTTATGAACATGATAACAACAACAATTGTGAAGAATTAGGATGACGAGGTCTTAGACCGAGTCGTTCCAATCACACGAGTGTGGTAGTCATGTTTAAACGCACGTATGATATACAACGTTTTATTAGTTGCCTACCTTTAACACCTTTACCTTTGACATTTGTCACATTTTTTTAATTCTAACTGTGGAGAATTGTTACGTGCTTCAAATCATTTGTCAGGTAGGCATTGGTTTCTTTTTGTTAGAGATATTACGAGATAAGGTATTGACAGTGTTAATTATGCACAATTTGATTGTTAATACCTCGTTTTACAGACGACTCAATTAGATTAAAGACACTTATTAACCCCATATTTCAATTTTACTTAATTCTTAAGAAAAGCCGTCTTACGAGTGAACTGCCTTAAATATTTTATGCTTATTTAGACTATTAATCTTATTATAAGAGCGAAAAATATCTGTTTACCAAAACTAATAGGCCTTTTTAGGGTATGCTTAGAGCAAGCGCGTCTGCCATGTAAAAAGGCAGCAATATTTCGGGCACTTTTTATAAATATTGCTGGGCAACCAGCATTATCACCTCTTATATTAGTGCAATTAAATGAAAAATTAATGGATGGTGCTTCATTAGTGCATCCTATCGTAGAAGCCCACAATTCTGTTCAATTACGACGATGTTTAAAGTGTGCCGAACTAGTTTAAGGATTAGGATAATATTTATTTAGATATTAAGTAGAACTGTATTCTACTTGTCATGGTAATAAGTAAAAGTAATTACTAAAAAGGAAAAACTCATTCTTATGGAGGATCTAGTGACTTTTACCTAGGACAAACTTTATTATTTGAGGTTATGGGGCCAGGTATTATATTTATAATTATTTAAATATATTAACTTATCACTAGTTTTTTCACACAACTGATAGAGGCTGGATATTTGGTTGTTGGACTACATTCTCCTTTAAAATAAAGTGAACAAATACAGGGTAATTTCTAAGTTGATGTTTTTTTTAACTGTATATAGAACTCATTATAATAAACAACATTTATAATAAGTCTTTTAAAATACTAAAATAAGGAACTTACATTTATTTAGTGCTTCGAATACGGTCCTATCTAAAATAAGTTGTCACCACCCAGGAAGTCTTATGGCTGTAGTTCTTGGACACGTTGGACGTAATTTTTCCGCAATGTTGTCCACACTTTTTTTTTACTTAAACCGACCTAACTTGCAATCACCAGACTACTTGGGTCCAGAATAAGCCACACAATCTCGAAGCAGCGGTCGCAGATTAACGACACTCTCCTTAAATAAGGAATATATCCACGTATTAATTGTGCCATTTTCGCGATTTAACAATGATTTTAAATTAAAATTAACGCGCGAATGATTCATAATGCATGATTAATATATATTATTACTTGTTTTATTGCTATTTTTTTATAAACATATACACTGCTCATTCATTTGTAAATAAAGTGCCCGAAAAACATCGCGAAAGTTGGGGCATGCGCACAAAAAATATTTTCAAGGCCTATACAATCAATTTAATAGAGGAAAACCTACAAAAAAGTTGTGCGAAATTCACCATAATTTTTAAAAATATGATGTGGTAGGAAATAGCTCTTTAACATACGGACGTACAACCGTCAAGATGCATAATATCATGAACATATTTTCTGAGATGAAAAAAACATTATTTATATAGTAGTTTATTTAATAGTCATGGAACTAGTTAAGGCAGTTTAAATATTAATTACCTGCTATTATAAATTTAACAAAGTAAACTATAAAAAACCCAAAACCAGATTTTTTTCAATGTTTTAAATTAGATTCTTTATTAAAGAAAGAACCTTCGGAATGGGATAATTTTTAATGCCTGCTACTTAATTGGTTAACATTAAGCAAATTACAAAATATATTTTTTAAATTTTGTCTAATAATCTATTATTATGTGTTGTAAAAATAACTTATATTAAACATATATCACAACTGCACAAGGATTATACTTAGATATAAAGTTTTACAAGACTTTCCTTATAAACTTTATATGAAATAATTTATATATTTACTGAAAACTTATTATGCATCCTTAGTTTGCGATTTACCTTACTTCTGCCCAAACAGTAACCCGACCACAAAATTTCTTGATTAAGATTGTAAATCCAGCACGTACTAACGACACAATAACGTATCGTTAACGACCTGAGTCGTTAACAAATGGAAGTCTTCGTCTTGATTAGCAATTAAGCTTTGGTTTATCTTATGTTTACAATTTCTCCCTTAAATGTGTATAAAGTTTATGTGGTATATTTAAGCAAAAGTAATCTTACATTTGTAACTTTTTACCAATGCACATAAAAAGTTTTGTATTTAATAAATCGATTTATTTTAAACTTGATTAAGTATTAGAAAGTTGGAAAAGGCAACTTTAAAAGAGAGACCAAAACACACAATACATATTTAATTATTTTTATACGTTAGAGATTTTTGGGCAAGAAAAAGGGACAGTTTTCGGGCAAATTGTATTATTGTGTTTTTATCCAGCGTCAAAACAACGATGGTGTGAGCAAAATATTTTAAATTAAAAAAGAAATATAAAAACAATTAACAGATAAAATCACTTAAATATCTGAGCAAAAGGTATTAATATCCAACCATCAAGCAAAAACATACATGTCAAAAAACAGAACCCAATTCCCGCTTTCTGTAGGCTGCAGTGTCGAGGCGGACAAAACCTCAACTTGTGTATTTATTTTATCAATCAATCAATCTAGTTTGTGAAACCTACTGCCTGTAGATTAGAGGTTAGAGATTATTCTCTAAACCTTTAAATCTAATTCCTGTATTAATAAACTATCTCTATCATTAAATACTCGATAACCGTGGTATGTCAGTACTGTAATCCTCTAATAAATTATTTTTTTTTATTCCATAGTGGCAATAACAAAGTCGCGTGGAGATATATAACTCTGGGGTTATATAACTCAGATGCTACATCATAGCACTGAATATCCGTTAAGGAAAGTTATATGAATTACTTATAAGTAAAGCATTATAACAAAAACTAAATTTGGCTTCGTTTTTGACCTTTGATCCTTTAATGACAAAATAAAAGAAAGGAAACAAAAACTTGGCGTTTGCTGTATGTTTTTGGTTAGATTCAGACAAAAATAAATCTTCTGCGACCCGTGTAACAATTTTACTTTAAATGGGAATATCAGCAAAACTAATAATAGCTAGTAATCTTTTGTTTTGACTAGGCAAAGTAAGTCAATATTTACCAAAACCACGTGGTTACGTTTAAATTTAGTACGGAATCGTAATTTTTAAAACACACATTACGAAACTTGGCACGCAAAGCTCAATTGTAAAATATTTTTGCAATTTTAAGGGCACGGTAGAGATAAGCAAAGTCCTATCTTTGGTGTTTATGTTGCATAAACTTTTAAATTTTTGTGTCATTTTTGATTAAATTTTTGTTTGCTATGTCAAACAATAAAATGTATTTTTAGGTATATGGCTTAAGACAAGTAATATGCTGCAGTGATAACAAATTATCTAATTAAAATGTAATGATACAAATAAGGTTTAGTAGCATTTTTTCACCACGACAAAATTTATCGAAAAATATAGAGCGGCGTACCAGAGATGTATTTATTATTTTCGAAGTTTAAATTTTCTGTTCACAGAGAGCTTAAAAACATTTATCACTACAAAAATCTTTTTTAAAACACTTTAAAGGTTTTTTTGTTAAGATATAAAGAAAACAAATTTGATCTCCATGAAAGCTAAAAAAAATAGCGTCTTGTACGAATGCACTATGTCCCCGTGCCGATAGAGTTGACTTTAGATTTTATTTATCTTTTTGTTTTTTTCTTATTTTTTCTAAAAATATATTTAAAGACCTATTTGCTTTTATGAGTTCTCAGGACATCACAGAATCATATCTTATTTTACATGCAAAAAAGTAGGAAATATACAGGGGTCCCAACTCTATTTATACACCAAATATCTCTGTTCCTTTGGATGACACAAAAAAAAACTTAAAATAAAAAATGTGTGTTTGGTAACGCTAATTTTATTTAAAGTATTGGTAAATATACAGGGTGTTCTAGAAACAGAGTTTTTATTGTTAAGTACGTTTTTTAAATGGAACACCCTGTATATTTTGCCAAATTTTGAGTCTCTTCAATTTTAAATCAAAAATTTATATTACACTAAACGTCAAGTATTGCTGGTTTTAGAGATAACGACCTATAATTGTAGTAATATCTGATTTACTCATGTAATAATTCAAAACGATTAAAGAATAAAACAATTAACATAACAACCTATAGTAAACTGATGACAGTTTTTTAATACTATTTTCTGTTATATTTATTTTAAAATAAGTCTTTTAGTTTCAGAGTGACCAATTTAGTTCCTTTATTAGTTACTTAATTATCTTAATGTCCGACTGATATATTATTTGACAAATAATATTATGTCAAAGTCAGTTATATACGAAATATTACCCTAGGGCGTTATTAAAAAAAATAACGCCTTAGGGCCTACAAATTTACCAATAAATAAACAATAAATTATCTTCCTTTAAGCATTTATTACTAAAATACAACATACTTACACAATATTATACTTATCATAATAAAAATTATTTTTTAAAGTAAAACGTACAGTTTTCAAACTGACCGGAAAATTCCACATTTCCATACCCCACCGCAGTTGCTGTGTAATACTTTTCCCAACTACAAGGGAAGCATTAGCCAATTTGAAGCTTTCACTATCATCCACGTACCCTCGTGCTACCAAAGAAACCAAAGAACTCTTCCAGCCTCCTAACCTCATTAAGCTCTCGGAACTACCTCCCGCATCAGAATGAATTGTTGCCGCTGTACGTCTTAAACAATGACCTGTGTACGCCTTAGCATCAGGTAAACCTAAATATGTAGCAATCTTAAAGGGTATATTTCCAAATGTATTTTCACCTATAGGCTGCACAGTACATCGTTCATCACGATAGCACAAAAAAAAACCTATGAATAGGTGCACTTTTAGGTCGCAAAGACACATAGTCCCGAATTAACTTTGTTGCGCCCATTTCACTGTCATCAATAACCAAAAAGCTCCTTGCTTGCCCATTTTTACTTTGTGGAATGTCAATAAATATATGCTGACCCATATCACGCACATCGGAAAACTTCATTTTCACAAGCTCGTCTCTTCTACAAGCTCCAAATACACCTATCACTAATGCAACTTTATCTGCCAAATATTTTTCAGTAGGCGCTTTTTTTAAAAAAGTTATAACTTGTTCGCGAGTCAGAACCTTCGACTTTTTAGGCTGATAATTTCTCCCAAGTTGCTTTAGGAACTGTTGCAAAGAAATCAACTTTTCATTACTTCTTATCTTCCTATGAATTATTAATTATTTACGTAACATTGAAAACTTTGTCTAAAGGGAATTTGGAGAATATGACTCTGATAAATCTTGAAAATAGGTCATCAAAACGGTTTCGTCCACACGGTCCACGCAGTGTTCCGTCAGCCAGGCCTCAAAATGAAAATATTCTTTCTCGTAAATCAGCCTAGTTTTTTCTGGCACAAGCGCATACTCAGCTTTAGCAGCTTTCACTGAAATATCTTGGGGGAGATGGGTATTTTTCACTACTTCGGACATTTTTATGCTTTAATCGCAAAACTATTTTTTATATGCTGTCTTATTGACAAATAACTTACAACCATGGTTACCACAATTACGTTTCGACAATTTTTTCAGGTAAATGCTAGTACTTGATTTGGTTTAAACTAATACATTCAAAATTCATTCAAATTTTTCTCATATAAAGAATATTTAGTCGGACATTAAACGTTGAAGGCACTATGGGTATTAAGGATAATAACGCTTTCGGTCAACGTATATTCCTTGGGCCAAAGGCCCTCGGGAAACCCACCATCGACCTCAAGCGTTATTATCCTTATAATACCCTTGATATCTTAATAACTATAAAAACCAGCAATAATTTTTTTGAGGTATAGTATATTTGACATTTTTGATGTAGAATTAAATTTAGAGTCAAAATTTTGCAAAACATACAGCCATTTAAAAAAAAAACGTACTAAACAATGAAAACTTGCTGTATATTATAAAATTAGTGTTACCAAACACAGATTTTTTATTTTGAGTTTTTTCTGTATATAGTGTTAATGAGTTGAATCATTTTTTATCGAATAGATAAGCGGCTTATAAAGATTTAAAACAAATAATTGTTGTAATAGTTATAATTATAGCCCCCAGAAGGAAAAAATACCTATTATAGCCGAGGCATAATGGGCAATTTATGGAAGAAAAATCATAAATTATTTTTTTACATTTATGGGATTGACAAACAGCAACCCTGTAGCAAATTTCATAACACAATTTACTTTTCACAGAAGCTCCTATGAAAGTCATGTTTTACAAAATTATTCAATGGTTTTATTTATTTGCTAGGTCAAGGCAGACATCGTATTTTGCCTCTTTTTTCCCTTTTATCGATCCACGAGGCCGCAAAAATGCGGCGACTTTGGCCCTTTAGACATTCAGCGTCGAAATTGCTTCGTTTTTCTGGCCGTGTTGGGACGGCCTAAAGGGTCCCAAGGTGCCCAAAATCGAGGCATCGCTATTCCGTGCACGTGCAAGATTATCTTGTCAATAGCAGAGTTTTAGAACCTGTTTTTCTTGTTTTTGTCCAAAAAGTTCAGTTGAAAAGGTCTTAAGATGTTTTTCAGGTATAACGTAGAAAAAATAATATCGCTGTATTAGTTTTATTATGAGCTGAACAATTTTTTAATGAAAAATACATCTGTACTTGTATATATTTAAAGGAGGATTAAAACCTATATTACATAGGAGGATATAAACCTATATCTGTGTTTTTCCAAATAAATTAAGCCCTTTCGATCCATTTAACCCCGACTTAGTTTTTAAAATTCTTCGTCAGTTGAAAATGTTAAAAAACTATTTTATATTGTTAAACTATCTAGTGCGCCAGGCCAACTTTCGGACAGATGCACACAGTGTGTATATTTCATGAAAGTTTCAGCGTATTGTCCCATTCACGTAAGTCACTGTGTAGTCCTGTAAGTAATGCAACAACTTTTAGATTGTTACATCCATCGTCCATTTTTAATCTTGGCGTTTTATTTTTTAAAGTAATACACGTGTTTTCGTACGTTTCTCTAATATTTACAGCATGACCCACGGAAACAAATGGTTGTTTGTTTACATTAAATAATGGAACTGCCTTTTGCTTAGAAGAATCAATAAACAGATGCCACTCGGTAGATTTATATGAAAGGCTAAGATATATTGTTGATATTCTCTTGGTTGTGTATGTGATACAGCAGTTTACAGGTCCGTGTGAGGGTTCCATAGGTATAGTCCGATTTAAAGTTGACAAGGCCATCAGCGTCATCAGTCATCAGCATGTGTTGTTCTCTCTCACTTTAAAATTATTACCGTTCTCGTCGCTCTGTTCCAAATTTAACAACGTATGGGTGGAGCGTAGAGAGAGAAAGGCTTAATCGCGGACTCTTTTGGTATGACGTTCCTGGCCTTTTCTTCTTTAAATCGGACTCTAGAAATTATCGAAATAAGACATTAGTTTGGCCGGGAGGATTTTTATGCAGAAAAGTATAATAGTGTATATGATAAAATATCCTTTAACTCTACAAGATTTTGTACTTAATAAAGCCGTCACTAAATAGATAAGTATTTTTTTTTCGTTATATAGAAAACATAATATTAAAAGTTTTATTAAACACCACCTACGCCAATGTAGTTCCAAAATATTCAGGATAAGTATATAGTACACAAATCGTATTTATCAATTAATTTTTAAACGGTTATATCAATGTTAGCCAATAATGAGGCTCGCATAAGGATTTTTGCAAACGGGAGATAATGCTATACAATTTTGCGGTGGTGTTTACAGATTAAAGTAGAGAGGTATTGAGTCACCTATTTTCAGAATGTTGTTTTTTAAATGTTGCCAACATGCATAAAAAAATCCTTTTTATCTGTGACAAATAGAACTACCAATCAAAATATTATTTCTAATTGTAAGCATCAAACAAATATTTGTTTGCCAGTGTTCTATCTCGCAAGAAACAATTTTTGTGCCATATGTGACTTTGCGTTCTCTTACCGTGATACAAAAAATTAACCACGGACACACAGACACGCAGACCCCAACAATATATATTTTTTTAAATGACGAATAAAATGAAAATGAAAGAGAAGTTCAAAAATTTTGTAAAAGATCATGTCATTGCTTATAGATTTTTATATTTATATATTACTGCAAAAGAGCAGTAATATTTGTTCAAAAAATTTTGAGTTACATGCAAAAAATCAGATAAAATCTGACAGAGAATGCTACTACATAAATTAAATTGCTCAAATATGCTATTAACGGACCAATCATTTCCGTGATTATTTATTGTTGACTATTATTAACGAATAGAAGATTATTTCTAATAGAGGTATCTTCCGGACCGTGGTCTGGGAATTTTCATTCCAAAGCTTTCGGCCACATCTGCGGTGGCCATCTTCAGTGGTGCGGCTGTCCTACTCGTAGTGAGCGAGATTGTTCACTGACGACTGATGTTTCGGACTGAGACTGAACGCCTGGGTGTGGCTTGGGAGTCATCATTTATGTACTGGCTTTACTTTAATGTTTTTTAATATTGGGTGCCATATTCTGTTTAACGTTAGCCCTTCTTCTTTCATGTTAAAGTTATTCCTGTGTTTGTGTATTTCTATGGCTTCTCTGTACATACGCGTTGAATATCTTGTTGTCGCGGAAAGAATTGCCGTCTGGTCGAAAAGTATGTTGTGATTGGCTTGAAGGGCATGTTCGGCTACGGCTGATTTTTCTGTTTGTCCTAAACGGCAACTTCTTTCGTGCTCTTTCAGACGTGTTCTAAAGCTCCGTTTGGTCGTTCCCACATATACTTCGCCACAGGAACAGGGGTTCTTTAAACGCCCGCATTGGACAGGGGGTCCCTCGGGTCCTTTGCAGATCTTAGGTGCTCCTGGATCTTTGTTGTTGGTTTAAAGACCGGTTTCACGTTGTGTTATTCTAGTATCTTTCCAATGCGGTCTGTGATGCCTTTGAGGTATGGGAGAACGGCGTAACCTAAAGTTGGAGCCTCATCTTTGAATGGTTGAGCGGGCCTCTTCGGTTTAATTGCCCGTTCTATTTCGTATTTTTCATACTCATTTGCCTGTAGTATGATCTTTAAATGGTTCAGTTCTTCCGGAAGGTGTTGAGGTTCACATATTCGTTTTGCCCTGTCCGCCAGAGTTTTTATTACCTCTCGCTTTTGTCGTAGATGATCGTTGGAACTATATGTCTACATAATCTGTCGGTGTTCGTTTTCTTTCTGTATACTGTGTGACCCAATCTTAGATTATCCTGCCTTGACACTAAAACATATTAAAAGACACTAAAGAAAAGCCAGTACATATGATGACTCCCAAGCCTCACCCAGACGTTCAGTCTTCCGTCCGTCCACAGACTTCAAGAATGCACAGGTCTCAGTCCGAAACATCAGTCGTCAGTGAACCACCGCGCCGCTTACTTCGAGTACGACAGCCGCACCACTGAAATGGGCCACCGCAGATGTGGCCGAAAGCTTTGGAATGAAAATTCCCAGACCACGGCCCACAAGCCCAGAAGATACCTCTATTAGAATTGACTCCGGCCGTGAAAGCCTACATTTCTTCAGAAGATTATTTATTTATAACATAGGTCAACATTTGATCTACGCGGGAACGCCGTAAGCGGTTAGGTGCTACTAGGGTTTTTGGGGTCGCTGATTACGATGAGAGGGTCGGTTAACCTCCATCACGTCAGGTTCAACGTTATTTGAAGGTCAAGTGAAGAGAAAACCATCAGAAAAATCTGGAAAAATTCATGCATACGTTTTCGAGGTCACTTAACTCGAATATGGCGTTTATTTATATTTTTGATCTATGTAGATTAATTATGTTGCTAATTTGTTAAATGGCCTCGATCATTAATCGCCATAATTAATACCCTTGTTTTTTAAATAACTATTTTTATCCCCACTGGGATTATATTGTCGCTGCCACACGAAAGACAGAGTATGATAAGTCAAATCAAAATTTGATGGTATTTATATAAGAAGTTTTATAAGAAAACTGACTCTTGTTATAAGTCTAACGTATTGATTAGCATGTAAGAAGAGAAATGACATTATTTCATTTATTTTCAAGAAATGTCTACTTCTTCTAGGCTTAAAGACTTTCTTATTTAAATTATTGTATTAACCTATTTATTTACTACTTTAAAATATAATCAAATTAAAGTGTGAACATTAATTCAACTGAAAAAAAATATGTGCTACGTCTATGTGGGTGCTATTTACCTGGCCTGATGCTTGCCATTTCTCTATGTCAAATGTTGCTATTATTTTACTGTAAGCCTTGTAGAAGTAGACAGCTTAATAAAAGAAATGTTTTAAAAGTTTAAAGCTAAAGCTAAATAAACTATAAAAAAAATTGATTTTAAAAATATGATTCAAATTGTCTCCAGATCATTTTGAACGAGTAACTGTCTTTATAAATTGTTAATATTAATATTAAAATTAATATATAAAAACATTTAAACCAGGGGTTCCCTAACTTATTTGGAACACGCCCCCTTTCGACCATAAAAAGTCTTTAATAACAAAATAAGTATTTTAATTGCTCATTAAACTTTAAAGTTTTACAAAAATCATACAAAAAGTATTTGGATGAATTGCATTGATTTAACGAGGTGTACAATTATTCTCTGCTCAACCATAGAGATCGCACAACGCAAATCACTACCAATGTCAAGTTTATTTCTGTACTTGGTTTTTATTGCGACTACAGCAGAAAATCCTCTTTCGCACAAATATGTACTTGAAAAAGGTAAATACAATCGAAGTGCTTTTTCTGCTATTTGGGGTAAATTGAGTAATATTTGACCCAAAACAATGATTGACCCATTTTTTCAAAACCGTATAAGTACCGTTAGTCTTCATATCATCTCTATGATAAATTACATTTGAATCTCCGCCTTGAAGTTTTAAGTTCAATGAGTTCAATGAATGAAATATATCTGACAAATAAGCCAACGCTACTTGGACACCGGGACTTTTAAATTCATTGCACCATTCGCTTTTTTGATTTTCGAGAAATAGTATTTCTTCATCGTAAAGTTCAAATAATCTTGCCAGCATATTGCCCTTTGAGAGCCCGCGCACTTCTGTGTGAAACAATAATGTTTTGTGCTCTATTCCCAAATCTTCACAAAACGTCTTAAAAAGTCGTGTATTTAACGCACTCCTTTTTAAGAAATTTACCCCTTTGAGACATAGTTTCAACACGTCATTTAGTTGACTGGGTAGTGTCTTTGCTGCCAATGCTTGGCGATGTACAAAGCAGTGGATGGCGGTTATATTGGGTTGTTTTTCCTTAACCAGTGATATAAAGCCGGAGAGAGAGAGCCTAGCATCGCAGGAGCACCATCTGTGCAGACGCTTATCAATTTTTCCCATACGAGCTCATGTTCAGCGAAGAATTCAGAGACTGCAGCCATCACATCAAGTGCTTTTGTGACTGTAGTTAACTCAGTAGAAAACAGAGCAAAAAGCTCTTTCGGTTTGTCCTTTAAATCGCTGTATTTTGTCAATAAATGTCGCTTCAGACGAGACGGTGACAGATGATGCACTGTGGATGGTCACCATCATTTTTTGGTAAGGTAAGCAAACCCGTATTTCAGATAATTGTCATCGTATTTGCGCTTTTTGGTCGAACTCATCTTGTTGAAACAAAAATTAATTAGGTACGTGACTAGCAATCACCGCGCAATAGAAGTTGGTTGAGACTGACTGAGTTGTGACTAGTTGCAAGAGAGCGCCGCATTTCCTTCCGCCCGCATACATGAACAAACAAGCATGTGCTGCATAAACGAGCCGGCCGAAGTGGTCCGAGTGAGTCGAGTACGCGCTTTCGGTATACCTGCCTACAGACGTAATTTTAACGTACCAATAAGTTCCTGACAAGCGTCAATCACCGCGCAATAGAAGTTGGTTGAGACTGACTGAGTTGTGACTAGTTGCAAGAGAGCGCGGGGGAAGGCCCCGCGCCGCATTTCCTTCCGCCCGCATACATGAACAAACAAGCATGTGCTTGCATAAACGAGCCGGCCGAAGTGGTCCGAGTGAGTCGAGTACGCGCTTTCGGTATACCTGCCTACAGACGTAATTTTAACGTACCAATAAGTTCCTGACACGCGTCAATCGCAGTTAATTTCTGTGCCTTTCAATTAAAAATGAATTTTATTTATTAGTCGTATCAAGTAATCTAGAATGCATTCTCTCAGCGGTCGCCGGTTTTTTATACTTAACTATACAAGTTGCCCGAGGCCCCCTCTGAAGGTCTTCCCGCCCCCCTTGGGGGGCGCGCCCCACAGTTTGAAAACCCCTGATTTAAACGATGAGCAATATACATAGTAGCATACGAGCTTTTTTAAATAAAATAGAGTTAAAATTTTCTTTAAGTTAAAATTTCAAATGGATCGGAAGGGGTACAGTTGTTGGATCAAAAAAATTAAATAAAATATCCGTGCCACCATGTTATTTCTCATTGTCTTAAGGCACTTGTGTATTAGTTTGTTTCATTTAATGAATAGAACATTTTAAATCAATTTTTAGATGGATCTGAGTTGGTAAACTTACTTGTACCAAAAAAAATAGCGAAATTTTTGGCCAAATTAACTTTTTTGCTTATATCACCTTTATTACCCATTTAAATAAAAATTTGTATAACCCCTTTTATGTAGCTTATGCATTTTTTTGTAGCTCTTGTAGTTTTTGAGATATTTGCGTTTTTAATTTAAATCTAAATCATTATTATCTCAAAAATTAAAAGAGTAACAAAAGAATTATTTAACAAAAATTACGTAGTTTTATTAAACCATTTATTTTAATTATATTTTTTTACATAAAATTAATATTTTTTGAGTTATAAAAAAATGCTTTTTTTTATTTTTATTAGGTAAAAAAAATGCAATTTGAACCCGCTAAGCTGAGGCAGCAGTGCTGCTTTGAATTGGCTATAGTTCATAGCAATATAAAAAGATGGTTCATGCCTATCCCTTATTGGCCAGCTTTTTTGCGATGGCCTCCCGGACTAAAAGTAATAAATGTTGTTAGGAAACCTTTAAGTTGTAAGTTTATTAGCTCGCTAATAAACACGGTTAATTAGCTGCCAAAATTTGTGGCATAGTTTTAGAAATAACGTTGCATCAATCAATTTAAACTATGATAAATTTGGCAACTATGCTAATGGCTGCGAACGCCGCAGCAATTTATTTAGGTATAGTTTATTATCGGATGCACCTCAAAAATAGTTCCTGCTGCATGAACTAACTACGTGCACTACTATGCATGCGAAATTTCAGCAACTAAAGGTTAATTTATAGTAAATTGACGTGGTCAGGAATGTTTAGGTTTTAATTCCGTTGCGTAGTAAATTCCACCAGAGACAATTAATTTCGTTTGTTTTATACACATAAAAAATTACTAGAAATTGTTATTTTATTTATTTTTTTAGTTTAGTATCTTAAAAGCAAAATATTAGCATAGTAGGATAGTTAGGAGTTTAAAAAGTTAAAGGATGAAATAAAAAATCGATATATGACAAAGTTTGCATTTTTCTCAGACGTACTAATTTTCTTTTCTTAACTTTTATGCTCTGTCTAGCTTTAACACTTTTTTTATTAAAGGTAATAAATAAAAATTACTAAACCAGAATAAAAGTAAAATAGATCCAATGTAAAAATCATTTTAGGTAGCACAAAAAAATACAAGAAAATAGGTTTAAATAATTCCAATGGAAGAATAAAAAAACTAATTTTTATTAAAATTGTAAGGCAATGGTATAATATCCTAATAAAAAAAATAAGCTATAAAATGCTGCTTGGTTCTGACCCGGGGCTTTTCCGTATATTTTTGTAACCCTGTTTCCTATTAGAATTGTACACAGTGACACTTTTACAATTTTTTTGTTGATATAATTTTGATTTTTAAATCTTTTTTACTAAATGAAGAGCCTATTAGAAACTTTTTATATCCAGCGACTTATACACTATATGATTAATCTACTGTTTGGGCAACTGTAAACACACACACACACACACACATTTAAAGGCGCGTTTACACCAAAGTTGACAACTAAAAGTTGACAAAAAATTGTTTGTAGAAAACTAAAAGTTGTCAAATAAAAGTTGCTTTTCTTAAATTAGAAGAAGAAGTGAAAGATTTTTTGTAGAAGACTAAAAGTTACTCTTACCACATCTAAAGAAACAAGTGAAAAACTTGTTGCCAAAGAATTAGCGCGAAAGGTTTAGGCAGTAGTTCTTCAGTTCTCCACTAGTTTTCTACAAGTTGCTTGTGCAAAGCGGGTAGCAACAAATCTTCCACTTTTAGTTGTCAACTTTTTTGGTGTGTTTACACCAATGTTGACAACTAAAAGTTGACAAAAGATCGTTTGTAGAAAATTAAAAGTTGTCAACTAAAAGTTACACTTCTTAAATTAGAGCAACAAATGAAAGATTTTTTGTAGAAAACTAAAAGTTGCTCTTCTTAAATTTAGAGAAACAAGTGGAAAACTTGTTGCCAAAGAATTGGCGTGAAAGGTTTAGGTAGTAGTTGTCCAGTTCTCTACTAGTTTTCTATCTTTTACTTTTAGTTGTCAACTTTCTTTGATTTTTACTGAAACTCCGCGGGAAACTAAAATTTAGTGGAAGATTTGTCTCTCGACAAGTGGAAGACAAAAAAGTTGCTGTACTTTGTAAAAAAAGCAACAAATTGCCGCAACTTGTGGAAAACTTAGTTGAAGACTTAGGTGTAAACGCGGCTACACTCCGGAGGAAACCAAAATTTAGTGAAAGATTTGTCTCTCCACAAGTGAAAGACAAAAAAAATTGCTGTATTTTGTAGAAAAAGCAACAAATTCCCGCAAATTGTGGAAAACTTAGTGGAAGACTTTGGTGTAAACGCGGCTTAAGAAGTGCTTGGCACTTTCTTTAATCTGGTTTTGGATTTTTTGTTTTGTTGAATTAGTTTTGTTAAGGTAAAAGTCATCAAAATGGGACAGGTTAATACTAATTTGGAATAAGTGAATATAATGTGTCTTTCGTGTAAGTTTAGTTTTTTTTTTGTTAACCTAAGCCTTACTGCAACTTAAAAAGGCACTCATATGTAACAGGAAATTTGTTATTTTTCACGTTAGTCTAAAAGTTTTTAAAAAATAAAATGCTTTTATATGTTGAGCATATTTTTTGTAATAAGACAACGACCATCTGTTTATAATTTTGACGGTAAATGACAGGTGCGGATTTACGCAAAGGCTGAGTAAGCTGAAGCCTAGGGCGGCAAATATTATGGGAGGCAAATCTACGATTAATTTTTATAAAAATCTAATCGAAAATTTTAATGATATAATCATTAAATTTGCAGAAAAAAAGGTTCAAAAAATGTTAATATAGGGTTTTGCTTATAATTAAACAATACATAGTTCAAAAAAGACTTATTTGATTTAACATTTTAATTTTGTTTTATATTATGAAATTTGTTTGTTTTAAAAGAAATTAATATTTATAAGAATTACTAGTAAGCTTTACATTCTTTTAATGCTAAATTTTTCGTTCTGATATTCAAAAAATATTGACATATTGGGGCGGCAAAAATATATTAGCCTATGGGCGGCAAAAAGTTAAATCCGGCCCTGGTAAATAATGATAAATAGCAATAATTCCAATAAATATTATCTAATTTCTCTAAGATTGTGAAATGTTGTACAAAAACATAAAAATATTGGTATTATAAAGCATATTTAAAGTTCAGAAAGCGTTTGTTGATTCAGCTAAAAATAGATATAGATTTTTTCGATAATTTTAATAATTTCTTTTTTGAATGAAATTGACAACGCTTTAAGTAGGTTTATTTTTGGTTTCATTTTTAAAGAGGGCGATTTTGCAAACTTATATTGTTTTTCTAATAGTCAGTACTTATCCTTACTTATAAGCGGCCAATTTTTGCCAAATAAAGACTCATTTTAGCTCCACAAAAGTTCGGATTTCTCTTTCAAGTCAAAAAGTATTTCTTCTAAAATTATATCTATACTCTACAGGGTGTTTTAAAAAACATGCGACAACGCTTAATGCGAGACAAATATGTTATTTAAACATAGCCCCAAAACGGCCCCAAGTTTAGGATACAAGGTGTAAAAGGAAAATTTTCAGAACAGCGATTTTCTTTTCCATTTTCATCCTTGGGAAATTTGTAAGATAACAAAACATTTCATATTTCCATCGCTCTGAGGCTTGGTCTGCCTCTGTGTGCATTTTCGCCGCAAACGCAGGTGTGTTTCCTGCGTTTGCGGCGAAAATGCTGATATGTATGGCCTACATGGGTTAAGCTGCAAAAAAAGCGCAGGGCGTTCTTCTAGACACAGTCAGATAAATATCATTATCAAAAGAGCTCTGATTTCAGCTGAAAATCCTTCTGTGTTAGAGCCTCTTGGTGTTTGCAAAAGCGATGGAAAACGTGTGGATGGAATCTCCTTAATTCCCTGGAAATATGGAAAGCAATTACTTTTAGACGCTACTTGCAGCCATATACTTGCAAAATCCTATCTGGATAAAACTTCTGCTGGTCTTGCCGAGAATAAAAAAAAAACTTAAAATATAAAGAGCTTGAAGATCGCTTGATCTTTATTCCTTTTTCTGTGGAAACTTTTGGTCCTTTGGGTGATGAGGCTAAGGATTTATAAAAGAAATTTGCAAAAAAATTCCATGCAAAAAATCTCTAAGTTTTATTATCCAAAAATTGATTTAGCTGTGCAACGAGGTAATGCAGCATCGGTACTAGGTACAATCCAGGAAGATCTAGGACTTGATAAAGTTTTTAATTTTTAAATATAGATTTAGTTATTTAGTTAATTCTAGAATATTGTAATTTGGTATTAATAACAATTATTTATTTTAATTTTTATAACTTTCTGTTAAATAAAGGTCTTTGCTTTTTTTTTTCCTAAAAGGGGATTTTTTAAGGGACCCTTTATAGGTATTTTTACAGCTTCTACTTCAAAGAAAAAATTATTTAGCAATATTTCTCCCCAGCAGTTCTTAAAAAAGTAACACGAAATGCCAATTTATGCATACTTTTACACTCCGACTGGATGAGCCCCGAAATTTCCCTTGATTTTTTTCTTGAGTGTGTAGGCTGTAAAACTGTCTACCTGTAGAGGTCTTTTTTTCCTTAGCATATCCTTAAATCTTGGGTGAATAAATGGCCTTTTACTTCACCTAAAACACCAATGGTACGTGAGTATTTAGGCTTTAAGCCGTTGTGCACTGTCCCAAAAATAATAAAAAAAGTTATATAGGGTCAAAGAGAGTGCTTTGTTTATGGTTTTTAAAATATTTGAGACATATTAGTGTGCCTATTATAATAATTAATTTAATTAGGTATGCAACATAATTTCCACTGCAATTATGCTTTATTTTATTTTATGATTCATTAGCTTTATCCTTCTGAAGAATGACTTTAGTTATGCATCGACTTATTTTTCTAGGCGCTGAAACTATTCTCGTGTAATGCATACAATTAAAACTATTTATAGCCCAAGAAACACTAAACTGCGCTTAATGTCTTGGAAACAAGGCGGTTACACTATATTCCTTCAATTGAAGAAGGCCGTAAAAATAAAACAATGCCAAACACAGTCACGGTCTGGTGATTCTAAGAGTGAAGTTTTATGTCTTTCTTGTAAATTTCCTGGCATTTTCTAATGCGTTAGGTATGTTCTATTTGTTATGAACATGTTTACATGGACCTGTGTATAGGTAAAATGTTGTATCTCAATATAATCTTACCACGTGACTGTTCAAAGCAATATGGTCACACAGTAAAACCTAATTTTTATTTAACTCTGGTTAAAACCGGGTGATTGTAATCGTAAAAATGACAAAGACGCTAAAATTATTATTTTTCTTTTAAATGGGAGTATAATACCAATTAAAAGTACCAAGTGAAGTAACATACAAGTTTTATGTATTTTCTTAAATAGGCCTTAAGTCGCTTTTTAAGGTAGTTTACTCGTAAAACGACTTTTCTTAAGAATTAGAGTAATTGAAAGTGTTTAAAAAAAACAAACGAAATTTTTTTATCTTTTGTGAAACAAGATATTGACAATCAAATTGTGCATAATTAACATTGTCGATATCTGTCATGTATAAAAGCCAAGCATTCATTTCGGAGTATCTCAAAAACGGTTTTTACGATATTTTTTAAAAACTCATGCAATATAAATCAGGGTTTTAGAAAATAAAAAAAAAAATTTTTTGATCGTTTTTTTCTAAAATATTGATTTTTGTAATAAGTAAATAAACTATGTTAAGGGGTAACTAAGTGGGACAACCTTTTACTTATTTGATGTAAAGTTAAAAGTTTTCGTAAATATCCATCGTATAAGGCAATCCGTTTGGGAGCTATGTTTATCAGACATTTTTGTTCCATTTTTGACAAAGAAATCTAACATTAAGCAATGTCCAAATTTCAAACACCCTGTTTAAAATATTAAAAGTAACTAAATTCCTTCCACTTATTAAAAATTTTTTTTGGTAAAATAAAGGAATGGGTTAAAAAAAAAATACAAATTCATTTTGGGAAAAGGGGTTTCTTTTTCTATTTTGACCTCCATTAAAATGGTTAAAAATTCTTGCAAAAATTTAATAAAATTAAAAATGATCCACATTCTTTTCGAACTTGTGTTTCCCTTTAAAAACCTAAAAATACATATGTTTAAATCATTTTTTTTAGAGTCCCTTTTTTTTGACATTAATTCATTGATGGGTCCCATGCCCAAATATGCAGCTTCAAACCCCAAAAATAAACAAGTTAAACTCCTGGTTGAAAAAACAAATCTATTTATAGTATTTCAACGTTTTAATCTTTATTAACCTTTGCATCAACAAAGCAGGCAAATTATTAGAGAGTTCACAACGAAGATGGTATGTCCTAAAACGGTTACCAACCCTGAAATCTTAAATAATGGTAAAAAATAAACGTGTCTTCCTTAATTCCCCTTTTTGGTTAAATTTTTTAAAAAAAACTTTTCATTCCCGTTAAAAATTAAATATCGAAACGATGTTAAATAACAATAATAAGGAACGCATTTTTGGGCTATTTTTCAGTAATTGCCAATCCCAAAGTTAATTGTTAAAAGGTGCCCTTTAAAAATAATTTTTAGACTGCAAATTTTTCCTTCCTTATTGTGTCTCTATTAAAGAAATTTAAAAAATTTAAAATTTTCCCCATTTAAAGGAACTGGTCCCAATAAATATAATTCAAATTCTTTTGGTTCGGGAGAATATTTCTAATTAAAATTTTTTTTTGTAATTTTGTGCTATCGGAAAAAAAAGTTTCCATCGTTAAATCCCAAATTCCAAAATTATTTTTTTATAGAACCATAGCTAGTTAAAGTGTTTTTACCCCAACAATTTTTAAAATAATTTCAAACCCTATAATTTAAAAGAAAAATGAGTTTATTTAAATTTTGGGAATTCTAAAAAAATACAAATAAGGATTCCTTTTAAAAACAAGATTTTTTTTGGGTTTTCAAAAAACCCAAACTTATTTTTAAATTTCAAAGTGGGTTTTCTTTATCAGCTTGTTCGGCTTGGGACAATAATAGCATCTGGTATATATTTTGGTGTTGGAGTTACATATTTAAGTATTTAAAAAAAAAAATTAAAATTTGGGCCCCACTGCAAGATATTGATTCCTTTTTGGGCTTAATTAACTATTTTAATGTAAACCTATATAGTAAAAAGCGTTGAAGTTTATAATAAAACTGAATTAGAAAAGTGATCATTTTAACAAATAAAAGGTTTAGGGGGAAAGAGTATATAAAAGAAGAAAAATTTTTTTTAAAAAAGTTTAACCTTAAATAAAAATTTTGATTACTACTATATTATTAATTAACTATTTTTAAATTAACACTATATACTAAAAACGTTAAAGTTTAAATAAACTGAAAAGTGATCATTTTAACGATAAAAAGTTTAGGTGAAAGGAATTACCATAAGGTATAGAAAAGTTTTTAAAAGTTTGTTGCCAAAGCCTTAAGTATGTTTGTTTAGCCTACTATAATTGACTTAATTAACTATTTAATGTAAACCACACTATATACAAAAAAAACGTTAAATTGTATATAATAAAACTGAATTAGAAAGTGATAAATTTTAACAGATAAAAAGTTTAGGTGAAAGAGTATACTATAAGGTATAGAAAAATTTTGTTAAAAAAATTTGAAACCAAAATTAAATTTAGTGTTTAAATTACTAATTGACTTAATTAATTTTGTAATGTAACACACTTTTTTCTAAAAAGGTTAAAGTATATATAAAAAACAAATTAGAAAGTGATTTTTAACAGATAAAGAAGTTTAAGGTGAAAGGTATACTATAAAATAAGAAAAAAATTTTTTAAAAATTTGTTAGCCAAAAAATATTCATTGATTTAGCCTATAAAAAGGACTTAATTAACTATTTAATTAAACACTATATAGTAAAAAGCTTGAATTATATACAAAACTGGATTAAGTGATCTTTTAACAAAAAGGAATTTTGGGTGAAAGGGGTATAATTAAAGTTGAAAAAATTTTGTTAAAAAGTTTACAGCCAAACCTAATTTTTAAAATCCCCATTTCTCAAATTTAGCTAATTAATTAAGTAGTTTGGGGACTCGATTTAGTGCTTGATCAACTTTCAGCCCCTGACGTCGGTCAAACAAACTCTAGCTCTGCTAAAGAAAATGTGTGATCAATAGGTGCAGGCTACTTACGTTCAACGAAATCGACACGAATCCACCATAACAATAAAAAAAAAAGAGCTTTATTAGAATATAATTACTAAAATAATGGGTATTTATAACACTAAATTTAAATTGATTTTTTATTAAACGAATATGGAAACGACCAGGCAAAAGGGGTATAACAAGATCAGTCAATAAACCCCGTTTATGTACGGGTAATGATTTTATTCTTTTATTCGATTGCAAAATTATATATGGGTTTAAAATTTAAAAAAAGAATGAAAAATATAAATTTATACCTGTAAAGGGTTTTTCGAGAGGTAATCAAGCGTTGCCACAGCAATTGCTATGAGATGTGATGTTGGAAACAAATTTTTGAAAATAGCTAAAATCATTTAAAAAAAAAGAATCCAGAACGAAAATAAATATGAAACCTGGAAGTCTTAAAAGAAATAAAGGCGGCTGCCGGCATTAAGGATTTACTATCAAAAGTTAAAACGTTGGCCCAAAGGACATACAAAGCGTACAGACAGTGGTGTAATAAAAAAAAAATAGCAAAAGACCGATAAAGACGGAATCTTAGCTTACTTTGGGACCAACCTTTGTTTGTTTGGTATTGTCTTGCCTCCCCGATATCGCCATAAATAAATTAAATCCACTTCGATTTTAAAAATTTGGTATACGGGTTTGGGCGCTAATTAGATCAAAAAAATTTTTCTGCAACGTTTTGTTTTCGAATTTCATCTAAAGTTGAAAATCAATTACCTTTTTTTTACCGTTTTTCCTTCTTTTGCGCAGATTGTTTATTTATACTTAAATTGAAAACAATATTTTAAAAAATCTTTTTAAAAATTGTTTTTATATTTATTAACACGTTGTTTTTTATTTAACTGCAAATTTTAATTTCAAACCCGCTTACGCCGCAACCATTTATACACTGAGAATTTATCAGCAATTGCGGGCGGCCTTTGACATTAAAACTTCCAAATTTAATGCAAAAAGGTGAATAAAAATTAAAAATAATAATAATAAGGTTTTCATGAAATATTTTGTGCCAAGTTAGTATAAAATAAAAAATTTGTGCAAAGATGTAAAATAATTAGTTTGATGATAAATATCTCAAAAAAAAAACGTTGTCGAAAAAAATGTTTCAGATTTGTGATTATCCCTCAAAAAAAACCCGTTCCAAAAGTCAACATCAATCAAGAATAATTCCTTTGGTTAATTGGTATCAATTTGTTTTGAAATTTAATTGTTTTTTTAAAAATTTTTAAAATTGTTTTTTGACCACTTGGTTTGACAATGACGCCCAATTTTACTAGTAAAAAAAAAAACTTTATTTTCAAGTACAATAAAGTGCTACTTTATGGACCAAAAGTGTTCTATAAATCCACTTTCCCGTAAATCGAAATAAAACACGTTTCCTTCATTTTTGCTAATTTGGCTACATATCTCTTGAGCAACCCTTTTTAAAAAGATAATAAAAGTAATAACCCCAGACATATTTTTTAAAAGCATTTTAATTTATATTTAAAAAACCCGAGGAAAATCCACCTTGACACACAATTACTGATTAAATTGATTTACAAAAAATTTATATAATGAATGTAATTTAATCATATTTAATTAAAATTTTAAAAACAGTACCCGAGAAAAACTCTAAAAAACACGTAAATTTAACAAAAAAATTTGGTTTTTATCTATTTTACGATATATTATTCAAAGTATTTTATTAAGCACAATTCATCATATGGTAACTTCTAATTAAAAACAGGTTAAATCCAAAAATTAACGAGAAAATACCAAAGATATAAAAATTGTTTTTTTTTACTTTTTAAAATTTTTTTCATTTTTCTTTTCTTTTGTTGGGACTTTTCCCGGGGTTTTACAACTTTTTATTGATGTCCTGTGACGATAAGTCCGGAATCCCCATCTTTTTGTGGTATCCTAATTCTTTTCAAATGTATATTTATTTTGAAAAATACCAAAAAAATAAAAGACACCCCCAAAATTTATGGTCAGTGACGTTTTCAACCTAGGAATCAATTTCAAATAACAAATCGAAGTTCTTTTTTTAAAAATTAAGATGGGGCCAAAATGACCAAATTCAAAACTACTTCCGTTAACGTCAGTTGGCAAATGAGGATTTTGGGATTGTGATCGTCGGCGTCGGCCCAGAATTGAAAAGCAACCAGTTTTTTAAAATTTATTAATTTTTTTTAAATTTCATTTTCCATTTTCAATCATCAAATCTGACGATCCCCAAACCCCACCAAATTTGTCGAAAATCGGTTCATTTTGAAAATGATTTTTGGGTCAAGTAAGTGATTTAATTATCATTTTTCATAATTTAAAAAACTGTATATTTTTTTTAATTTTCTGTTAACTTTTTTGCCAAACTATTTTTGAGGTTAGAAAGGTTTCAGCGATGAATCATTGATTTGACACCGGATTCTGTTTCCGGGAGAAAAATCTTCGGGACCGTATTTTGCATATAAATTCAAAAACATCTTTTTGTGTGGCTGTGTTATTTAAGGATATTTTGTAAAAAAAAAAATGTTTAAAATGTTCAATTTCAAATTATGTACCTAACAACTGGTACAAGATTAAAAAAACTTGTTTTGTTTTATTGTCATCACATGACCGAACAGAACCATGCAACAATGAAGATAAAAAAAGATTAATTACTTTAATCTACATATTTTTTTTTTTTTTTTATTCATTTTATTAGTCTTTGGATTTAAAAAACCTGACCATTATTATTTTTTTTTGACTGCATAATAACACTCCCACATAAATATATATTTGTATAATTTTTTTTTTGTATTAAAACCTGTTTTGAAATTTAAAATTTTATTAAAGTATAATTTACAGCAAATTGTTTATTATTTCCAGTCAAAATCAAAATAAAATATAACCCTGTGTTAACAATTTTTAATATGATTAAAAAAAATTTGTTTCAAACTCGTATTAGGTGAAATCTTTAAGTTTTAAAAAATAAATTATTTTATTTTTTATTAATTAATAAAAATATTTTATATAGCTTCTGACTCTCCCAAAAATTTTCATAAACTTATTTTTAAAAATTTGGCTTTTGTTTAGGTACCACAGTTGCTGGTACCTAATACAAATAAAAGCCCTGGCCTAGTAAGAAATTTTTATAAAGAATTTGGGTTATTGGTTTTTTGTTAAAAAAAGTTTAAAAAATTTTTTGGTCTCAACGTCAAAATAAAAGTACTTTTTAATAATATTTTATATCAACCAGTATGATGAATTGACATCCCTCTCAAACATTTGGGAATAGGCCAGTAAAAAGAGGAATGAGGACAACTTATTTTAAATTGGCATGGTTAATTAAAAATCATTTTAAATGGAAAATTAAATCAAAATAACAGATGCTTTCATTGATATGGATAATGACCTTCACAAAAAATATTTCACAGATGAAAAATTATGGCACAAACTGATTATTTTGAACAACAAGAGATGCCATAACTCTTAAGAATGCCAAAAATAAAAACAGAAAACCGTCTTTAAAAGCTTTGCTACAGCTAAAACATATTTAAAAAAAATTTTTAAAAAATTTTAAAAAGCAAATATGACCTTTTTTTTTAAAGTATAAATAATGCATATATAAAATTTTTTTTTTTAAAATATTATTTTGTGGTCAGTTTTATTTGTTTTTGTAAATAATTAATATCCCCAAAATATTTTAAACATTTTTTTTTTAAAAAACTTTTAAAAATCAGCCGGGTTTTTTAAGATGCCTCTTACACCAAAACCGGTTTTTACTTTTATAAAAAATTATTTAAAAAAAAATCTGAAACATTTTTTAAAAACTTTCTGGATAAAAAAAAGCACATTTTTAAACCCCAAATTATATATATTAAATCTTCTAAAGACATGAATGTAATCCAAAAGGACCATGTTCTCCTTTTCCACCTTATTTTTTTAAAAAAATATTGAAGATGTAATAAGATTAAAGTTTTTTTTTTGTCAAGCGGAACGGTATCATGCAAAGGGGGGCTTTAAAAAAACCTAAAAAAATTTTAATATATCCCCCAAATAAAATTTTAAAAAGAAAATTTCCCCACGGAATTCAAAAAAATTTAGACACCCCAAAAAAAATTTTTTTCGTTATTAAAGGGGGTTTTATTTTCATTATTATTATACTTATGAAAAAACTAAATGTTTTTTTTTAGGTACATAATAAAAAAACAGGTTTTTTTCGAACCCCAAAAGGGATCAAAAAAATGATATACTCTTTTTTTTTAACGATTATAAGGGGTCCCCTTTAAAGGCAGAAAAAAAAAAAAAAAAATATATTTAAATTTGTATAAATTAAAAATTTTTTTTTTTACTAATATATGACACAGTGGGTTCAAAAAAAAACATAGTATTTTTTTTGTCAAAGACAAAGTTCAACTCTGAACGCAATTTAAATTTTTTTAATTTTTTATTAAAAAGACCATTAAAAAAAAATTAAATAAATAAAAATTTTTAAGTAATTAATAAAAAAAAAGACAAAATACAAAATTAGCCATTTAAAAAAGGAACTCTAAAAAAAAAAACCAATTAATTCATTTTTTTAAAGGTAAAAAAAATTTAATTTAAAATTAAAAAACAAAATTTTTTTCGAATTAAAAAAAAAAAGCTTTGGGGAAACATTCTTTTTTTTTGTTAAATTTCTTTATTTTTTTATGTGGAACGAAAATTTCTGGAATTAAATTTTTTTAACGAATGACAGTGATTTATCTTTATGCCAAAAAATTTCCCAAAATTCTTTTTTTTTAATTCTTGTTTATTTAAAAAATGGCACAAAAGGGGTTTTTTTAGATTTATTATGTGGAAAACCCCCAAAATTTTTAATTAAATCAACTTAAAAAAAATTAAAACAATATAAACATATTTAAAAAACAAAAACTAATCACAAAAAAAATTAAAAATAGTTTTCCCCAAAAAAGGTATATTTTTTTTTTTTTCCAGAATATTTAAAAAAACTATGTTTTACGTATATGGTGCATCTAAGTTTTACCAACCTTCATTAACCCCAAAAAAGTGTCTAGCCTGCGGAAACTACTACCTAAAAGGGTTTTTTCCCTTCCCCCAAAAAGCTTTGAGTTTTTTTAAAAACCCCACTTTCCTTTTATTGGGGGCCCCCCAAAACAACGTTTTCTTAATTTTTAGGTTTTGGGACTTTCCCAAGATAAAAAATGCGGGGACGACCAGTAACTGGATGGGTGATCGCCAGGGGCCCATTTTGTCATTGGATGTGGCCCCGTCCAGGGGTCAATTGTGGGTCCTCCCCCGGGGGGTTTCCCAGACGCTAATGGGGGAAAAACGGGGGTGGAAAAGGGTTTTTTATAAGGGGGGGTGGAGGCACTACCCGTTGTCCAAGAGGTACCATAAAAAAAAAAAATAAACCAAATTAAAAAGGGGGCCTCTTTATTTCTAAATATAGCGTGTTTCCCCCTGGCAAAATGTCCCAAAACGACCTGTTTTCTACTGGGAGGAATTTTAAAATTCCCCTGGACAAAACCAATATGATGGTTTCTCGGGAAAAATTTTTTGGGTTTAAAAAAAAAACTATTGTCAGTCTGACAAGTCTGACAATAAACACTTTTTTTAAAACTAAAATTTCTCTCGTTTTTTAAAAAACTTTTCGAATATCATTAAAAAAAATTTTCTAGAAATAATTTTTTTGTTTTTAAATTTTTTTGCTTTTATGGTAATTTCGTTCGATTTTTTTCAACGAAATTCCAAAAAAAAACTTTCATAAAACGAATTTTTTTGCCAAAATTTTTTTTTCTTATGATATATTATACGACTAAAATTTTTTAAAAAAAAAAAAAAATATCCAACTTTAAGATAAGGGTTTTTTTTTGAAAAACATGATAATAAAAAAAAATCGACTGCTGCGTTTATTTTTAAAATGGAAATTTGGGGAAAATGTTTTTTTTCATTATTATTATATTTTTTGAAAAAACATAAAATGTTGTTTTTTTTTTACAAAATAAAAAAACAGGTTTTTTTGTCCCCCCGGGGTCATAAAAATGATAAAACTCGTTTTTTTTAACGATTAATGGTACTCCTCTTAAGGGAAAAGTAAAAAAAAAATATATTTAAATTTTCATAAATTAAAAATTATTTTTTTTTACTAATATATGACACAGTGGGTTCTAAAAAAAAAATAGTATTTTTTTTGTCAAAGACTTGATAGTTCAAAAACTGAGACTGCTTAATTAATTCTTTAATTTTTGTATGATAAAACCACCCTAAAAAATTAAATAAATGTAATATTGCAAGTAATTAATAAATTATAAAAGAAAAATAAAATATTGATTTATAAAGGCTTTTGAAAACAAAGCAACCAATTCAACCTCATTTTTTTTTTAAAGGCTAATAAATATGTCCAAATTTAAAATTAAACAAAATTTTGAATGTACCATATGTCAAAAACATTAGGAAACATTCGCTTTTTTGTTTAAATTTCTTTATTTTTTTTATGTGGAACTGAAAATGTTCTGTGAATTAAATGTATTAACGAATGACGAGTGATTTATCGTGAGTGCCGTAATAAATGTTTCCATTCTGTCTTTTTAATTGCTTGTTTACTTTAAAAATGGCACATTAAGTGGATTTTTTAGATTTATTATGTGGTTCAACCCAAAATTTAATTAAATCAACATTAAAATTAAAAAATATAACATATTTAAAAAACAAAAACTAATGCACATAACAAGTTAGAATATGATTTTCAACATAAAGGTATATAAATATTTTTATTGCCTGAATAGTTTAAAGCTATGCATACGTATGTGGTGCATCTAAGTTTTCCAACCTTCATTCAACCCAAAAGTGTCTAGCCTGCAGGAAACTCCCTGCCCAGGGTTTTCACTTCACCCAAAAGCTTTGAGTCTGATTTAATAAACTACTTTTACCTTAATTACTGACACCAGGTACGTTTTGCTTAAGCTTTAGGCATTTGTGGACTGTCCCAAGATAAAAAAATGCTGGGAGACAGTAACTTGGATGGGTGATCGCCAGTGAATACCATGTGTCATGGATGTGAGTCCAGAATCCATGCTCAATTGTGGGTCCTGCCCGGATGGCATTACCCAGGCAGCTAATGGGGTAGTTCAGTGGTGGTAGGTATTTGTATAATGACCGTGGAGGCACTACCGCGTTGTCCAAGAGGTACCATGAAAATAAAATACACACAACCAAACTTATAAGGAATTACTCTTTATTTCTAAATATATGACGTGTTCTCCACTGGCAAAATGTCAGAAACGACCTGTTTTCTACTGAGAGGAACTTTTACTTGCGCTTACCTGGAAAAACCAATATGATGGTTTCTCAGCGACAAAATTTTGTTAGGTTAAAGAAAAAAACTATTTAGTCACAAGTCTGACAATAAACACTGCATTTTAGCTAAAATTTCTCTCGTTTTCTCGTAAAATAGATCTGTCGAATATCCCTTCAGAAAATATTTTCTGAAATAATATTTTTCTTGTATTATTCAAATTTGTTGCTTTATGGTAATTTCGTTCATGACTTTTTGCAACGAAATGCCAAGAACACTTTCATACAATCGAATATTTTGCCAACAATTTTTTTTCTCTTATGATATATTATACGACTAAAATTTTTGTAAGGAAAAAAATTGATATCCAACTTTAAGATGAGGCTTTTTGTTTGTAATCAAGCATGATAATAAAAAGAATCGACTGCTGCGATTTATTATCTTTAAACTGGACAAATGAGAATTGGCAAAATGTTCTTTTTTCGGATGACACCAGAATCGAAAGATCAGATGCCCATCAGTTCAGCTCAGAGCTCCAAGAAGACGAGCGAGACTTTGGGTTGCCAGATCAGTCCTAAAATATAAGGAGAAACTGTAGTGTTCTGGGGAAGTATTATGCTGAGAGAAAAAACTCCATTGTTACCATTTCAACAAACTTTAACCGGTCAGAGGTATGTTAATTTAGTGCTAAAATCAATTTTACGCTTTGGAGAGCTGCAATTGGGAATAATTTTATCTTCATGCACGATAATTCACCTCCCCATACAAGTAGAGTGGTTAGAGATTTCTTGAAAAGGAAGTGTCGATTTTAGACTGGCCTGCATGTTCACTAGACCTAAATCCTATCAAACACTTGTAGGCCAGCTCAGAAGAAGGGTTAGAGGGCGTTAAAATATCCCAGGAAATGTCACACAGCTTATTGATGCAGCATTAGTAGAATGGAAAAACATTCCCTAAGACTTGAGGTGGCAACATAAACAAAAAATGTTCATACATCTTAAAAATTATGAAAAATAATAGATGATTTCATATAAGTTTGGTTGTGTGTATATTTGGTATTTTGACGTTGTTGAAAATGGGGAAAATGGTTTAAACATTTTAGAGTCTGGCACCCAGGGTACCTAATACTTAGCTTTTTACAAGCCTTCGTGGGCTGTGAGAAAAATAAAAAAAAAATGTAAAAGACAAATAATTATGTTTATCCGTAAACATAAATATAATATGAATTTGATTTTATAGCTAGTAAACGAAAATAGGTATTAAAGTGGAGCTCTGTTAACAAGTGAACAACGATTGGAACTGACGATAAGTACATCAATACTCATTTAATAAAAATTAAAAGAGTTTTTTAACAACAACCTTTTGTTATTTAAAAAGAAAGCTAGGAATCCAGGATTTAAATTTAAGAAAACTTTAAAACAAGTTAACTAAATTTTCATTCTCTCTTTTTGGAACATAACAAATTATATTATTGACTTTTAAAATATATTGTTTTTGTTTTGCACATTAAGTTAAAAATATAAAGTAAGCGTAATAATAAAACATACATTGTAAAATTTACTTAAATCTCTCTAAAATCAAGTTTTAGATCATTTAAAACATAAACAAGCACTGCAAAGAAAATATTGGCATGTTTTCGACCTTGAATAAATTGCTGCTATCCAATAGTATTTGTGTTAACCATTTACCGGTTCCACATTATTAGATTATTCAGTTGCGGCGTTTTATATTTCAAAATTAATGTTTTTTGTCAGGAAGTCACGTTTTCCTAAAACTTTAAACAATAACCAAAGGGACTCTAGAACACAATCTGCGTTAGACAAATACAACTAATAATTGATTACAATGATTTAAATATGTGTGTTATATTTTCGATAAAACGTGGATATTAGGTGTACAAAATGTTGTTTATATTTTAATATGAGCAGGAGTTATTGTTTTGTTTTTCTGCTATTTACCCACTGCATTAGCAAAAAAGAAAGGTAATCAAAAAATATTATTAAAACAATTTGTTTTCGTTTTCTTAATGTTTAAGAATCTTTAAATCACAAGAAAAGTGCATTAAAAAGGAGCCTCAAATTAAAACAAACTAAGCATGGGTTTTATATAAATGGTTTATTATATTTGTATTAATCATGTTCTTACAAAACATATTATATAAATAATTCTGTTTTTAAATAATATTAATATTAATTAATAATCAATCAATCTGGTACAAACTTTGGTTTAGAAAGGCCGAGTTCAACAAATAAGTCATTTACGTTTCCTAATGGCTTGTTTTTCGGAATATAAAATAAAAAAATTAAAAAAAAAGAAAACCTTTTATCAAATACAGCCAAATAAAAAAGGTTTATTGCACCAAGAGCATTATTTTAACTTAATATGTAGTCACAAGCACCACCCATGTTACATAAGTTAAAAAAAAATTGAAACTACTTGTTTCTATCAAATAAACTTTTATTTTTCAAACTTATTATATTATTAAATCAATCATTACTATACTAGTGTAGCTCTGGCATAATGTGCTAATGCCAGATCTGGACAAAACATATGATTTCCATCACCGGGATGTACGTTGATAAAATTAAGCAATTTAGTTAAACAATCTTTGATGTAGACCTCGGCTTTCACTGCCTCTCCTCTTCATGAAACAAAGGCCTGTATCACCTCTTTCCGATAACAACTTTAGTGGTCGACCTCTTTTTGAGGTTCATACATATACCACTATGACATATTAATCAAAATGGCGAAGCCATAGCAACTTTAATTCCAAGAATCACTAGATATACGGCATCCATATTTCTGCGAAATACCTGGAATTTTTCAACTTTTGTAACAGGGGTTATATCAAAAATTTTAATAACAAAAATATTCTTGAAAAACCCGTTGAGAGATTTCCAAATTTAGTAACGAAATGCAGATTAATAGGGCGTATGGAAAGCGTTTTTAACTTTAGAAAACCACAACTGAACAGGAACGCATTTTAAGCAAAGGCGATCAATAAATTTAAAGAAATAAAGTGGGGGAAGTTCCAAGTTTTACCCTATTTTGTGAGTCATAGACGTTATGTATTATATTTTTTACGTGCATCAATTTTTTGCCTGAATATTTTTGACAGATTTACTTTTTGACATATGTCAAACCTTTAACTGTTAAGATATTTTTAAGAAGTGTCATATTTTTCGGGTGTAATCTGCCTGACACATGTTAGTTTTAGGTGGTGTTATATTCTTATCAGATAATAGATCTGACAAGTATTAGATTTTGACAGGTTTCCTCTTTTTTTTTAAATATCCACTGATGCTAATAATAGATTATAGTTATTATAACACATTCAACAAAAAAAGTCCTTGTTTTTTCCTAGTCTGTTTATTTTTTTTATGGCAATTTTAATTATAAGTATTACTTGGTAATTTTATTTTAGAACTTAACTGGTATTTTTAGTAACAACAATCTTTTCTTTTAGATTTTTTTTAGAACTTTCTTTATTATTAAAAAAAATAATCAAATACTAGTACAAATATTCAGAAAAATTTGAATCATTCTAAAAGAAATTGAAATTTTTCCCATCCTTTTTCTTTATATAGGAGCGTTACTATAACTTGATTATTTTGGATGTTAAAGCCCATTGTATCCTTTAAACAAACATGAAATTGCACTTAATGCTTAAAAGATAAAACAATATATAATACATAATATATAATATATAATACCTAATATATAATATATAATATATAATATATAATATATAATATATAATATATAATATATAATATATAAATATAAAATAATAATAATATATAATATATAATATATAATATATAATATATAATATATAAATATAATATAATATATAATATATAATATATAAATATATAATATATTAATATATAATATATAATATATAATATATAATATATAATATATAATATATAATATATAATATATAATATATAATATATAATATTTAATATATATAATATATAATATATAATATATAATATATAATATATAATATATAATATATAATATATAATGTATAATATATAATATGTAATATATAATATATAACATATAATTAAATTGACACACATGTACACGATAAGTTTACCAGTTTTGTTTGTTTTTCTTTTTATTCGATAAAATTAATTAGATAACACCACCAGAACTTCTTAAGATTTTTCAGAACCAATTTTCTTTTGTAAACGGCTGTCTTAGCAAGTTGGCATTACCCCAAAAAGGTCTGGTTAGTTTTCTTTTTATGTGAAAGTTTCTGACTCCACAATTTAAATTTTCAGTAGCGTTCTTTAAAAAAAAATTGTAAGAAATATTGTTTATTTAAAGCTTTTTTCTTTATTAAAGGATTTTTTTAAAACAAACCAATTTAAAAGTTAAGTACTAATTTTTTTTTTTTCAATAAAATATTTTTAAATCTTGACTAGTTTTTGAAAGTATTTTTTTGTATAACTAACTTGAAACCTTTAACGTTGCGTAAATGATGACGTATTCTGCAGATTTCCAAAAAACAATATGATTTTGCAAAAAAAGTAAAATAAATTTTAATTTAAAATTATGTAAACCACTTCTGCTGGTTTATAAATTTTGTGATTAAACAAATCATTCTTTACTTTCTTTAACAGTGTCTTTTTAAAAATGGCTGAAAAAAAATAATGTAAAATCAAATTTGTTACTTTTATTTATTTCATCTATACCATGCATTTATGTAATACTTTAAGTATATAAAAGCAAATAATGCAACGTTTACATTGGAAGGCAAATGTAAATAAAATATGTTTTTGTCTAGAATATGTCTATGAATTGTGAAACTTCTTGTCAAACAATGTTTTATAGCTTTTGAGAAGTAGATAACTTAGTCAAGAAACCAGGGTTAATTTATATATATATATATATATATATATATATATATATATATATATATATATATATATATATATATATATATATATATATATATATATTTTATATATATATATATATATATATATATTATATATATATATATATATATATATATATATATATATATATATATATATATATATATACAGGGGTTTATTTAATAAGGGATAAATTCAAAAAAAAGGGGGGTTTTTTTTTTTGAAAAATCCTTGGACACGTCGATTTTATTTTTGGATCGGGCATATTTTGAAAATCGTATAGATATACAGGGGGTCCCAAGAAAGTCTGACAAAAAAAAAAATTTTTTTTCCTTTTGGGCCCCCCGTATTTTTTAAATTTTTTTGGTTTGAAAAATTTTCTGGACATATTTTTTGTAAAAATTATATCCCCATTTTTAAACCCGTTTACGAAATAATTATTTTTTTTTAAAAAAATTTTACTTTGTTTCAACATAAATTGATTAATAATTATTTTCCCCTTTTTTTAAATTTATTTTTTCAAATGCTGGAAGTGGCCGCCATTAACAGCTTTTTGGACCCCAGGCGTCGTTAAATTTTGCTGTACATTTAAACGTTTTTGGGAAAAAAATTTTCCCTTTTAATTTTACGAATGCGATCTTTGAGGATGTCAAGCGTGTGTGGCTTATCTTTTTTTTACTTGTTTTTTGGATAACTTCAAAAAAAATGTAAAGGGAAAAACCCGGGGGGATCTGGTGGCCCTCTATTGATAAACTCCCTATACCGATTGGGGGACATTTTTTTAATTGACACTTATTTAAAACTTTTCAAATATTCACAAAGGTTGGGGGGAATCGAAATGACGGGTTTTATAAATGGTTCATACTGATTTGAGATCCCTTTTGGGGCCCCTTTGGGTTTTTATAAAAAAATTTCAAATATGTGGAATGTAAAATTTAACAATTTATGTTTATTATTTAAACGTAATTACTTTGAATAGTTGACAAGGTATATAACATTTAAAAAAAATTCCCCCAAAATTTTCCCCGGGAATCCCCAAAAAGCAAAAATATACAGGGGTTCCATTTAAAAAAAAAAAATTTTCCCCCTCAAACTTTCAAGAATCACCCCCTTTATCTACATTTTTTGTCAAATATGCCCAAAAAAAAAAAAAATCGACTTTTCCCCTTTTTTAAAAAAAACCCTTTTTTTATCCGTTTTTTAAAACCCCAAACCAAAAAATATATATATATATATATATATATATATATATATATATATATTTTAATATACCGGGTTTTCTCCCTCGCGGGACATAGGGGGAACCCAATGTAAATTTTGAAAGTGGTCCCCAAATTGAAATTGAAGAAAATATTATTAAAAGGTTTTTTTTAAAAGAGGAAAAATTTCCCAGTGTTTTTGGGGCTTCTATCTAACCAAACCCCAAAAGATAAATGCTAAAAAAAATTCAAAATCTTTTTTCTTCTTTACCCCTGTTTTTTAAAGTTTATAATAAAAAAAACCCGAAAAATTATTTAACCTCTTACTCTCAAGTTGTCAGATCAATGTCCCTCATTTTTAAATAAAAACTACTCAAATCAAAAAAAAAACTATTATGAAATGGTTTTTTAAAATAAATGGAAAAAGCGGACATGTTTGCAGCCCCTTTTTTTCCCAAAGGGAAAACCCAAAAAAACGACAATAGAACGGACGATAAAAAAATTTAAACTACAAGGGGTAATCAAAATTGCAAATGTAAAGAAAATCGACGTGAAAATCAAAAAAAAATTGTATAAAACCAAAAAGGGGTTTAGACGGGGACTTTTGTAAAAAGGGGGCCGAAAAAATAGCACGGGAACCCCTGGAGGACATTCTGGACAAGACCACACCACAATATCTCAATTTTAAAAACATGAAAAAACCCCCCTTACAAGAAAGGGAAAAAAAGGGGGCCCAAAAATTAAAAAGACGGGGCAAAACGACGACAGGAATTTTGCTTTAAGGGGGATGGAGAGGACAAACACGCAGGGTTTTTACAAAAAAATTTTCTTTACTGAAACCCTTTTACATTGAAAAACAGACCCCATTCAAAAATTGCCCGGTACTGGGTAACGAAAACCAAAAAAATTTGTTGAGACGGGGTAATATCCCCAAAAAAAAAATGTTTTTTTGGGGGAATTTTTTTCCATATCCTTTTGGCCATTTTTTTTCCCTTACCCAAAAAATTAATGCAGGGCCCCTTTTTTTTAAACCCCAATTTTGCCTGCTTTGAACAAAAACCGCTCTTAAAAATCAAAAAAATTTGGTATCAAATGGTTTGCCCACATTTTTTTTAACTGTGCGCGAATACTTGAACAACGCATTTAATAACGACATCATAGGCCCAACCCCAATATCTTGGCCAGCCAGGTCTCCCCGGTCTTTCGCCAAACGATTTTTTAGGGGACATTTTAAAAAAACATACCCCAAAAAAATAAAAAAATTTGACCAGCTAAGGGGAAGGTATTTTTTCCCTGAATGTCCAAAAAAATCGATGTACCCCCTAGCCAACGTAAATAAAGGGGTTTTTAATCTTTTGGGGGTTTTTCTGGCAATTAATGAAGGGGAAATTTGAGCATTTGATTAAATCCTGATATTTTCGTCATAAATTGGTTTTAAATGTAGAAAAAATTTTTTTATTGTCTTGCTGTACATTTGGTGCATGTGTTGGAATTATCTGTAAACTAAAATGAAATGCAGGATCTATTTTGAAATTCCGTAATAAAATTGTTCAGTTTTGGCAATGACATTATAAATTAATGATCTAAATTGTCACTGATAAATCGATATGATGTTTTTATTATTGATTTCTAGAGTACAGGGTCATAATATTGGTACTAGTTACAGAAGTATTTAAGCAGTTTACTCTTTACTGGTTGGTTGAAAAATGTCAAATTTTCATTTAGTGGAAGTTATTTGCTCTTCAATAAATCCTAATAGCATTTTTTTCTAAAATAATTAGAGCCAATATTTGACTACTTCAAAATTTACATGGGTTCTATGTCCCTCGGCGAGCAACCTTCCAGTATATTATATATATATATATATATATATATATATATATAAATATATTATATATATATATATATATATATATATATATTAACTCATAAAAGACCGTTTGTAGAGAATTCGAAAACCTACAAAATGGTTTTTGAAAAATCCCGATCCGACCATTTTTCACTGAGAAAAGCCGGAAAAACGCTTAAAACAGACCTTTTTTAAAAAATTTGTATCTCCGTTAATCTTCAATATTAGGAGCTAGTTTTTTGGGAAATTTTAGTCAATAGCATATACTTTGAGCTTTCTTGAGATATACAATTTGTAGCTTTTAATCTCAACTTTATAAAACCGTTTTAAAAATTCAAATCGGACCATTTGCCTAATATTCATTGCACTTGCAAGATAAGGGCCTAATTTGTTCACAGTGCGATTGAATAAAAACTATTATTGTGACAACTTTTATCTTTCGGCAGCTTAAAGTATATGTTATTGACTATCATTTCCCAAAAAATCAGTTCCTAATATAAAAAATTACCGGAGATATTTAAAAAAAAAGGTCTGTTTTAACCGTTTTTCCGGCTTTTCTCGGTGAAAAATGGTCGGATTTTTCAAAAACCATTTCGTTTTTGAATTCTCTACAAACGGTCTTTTATAAGTAAAGTGATATAGCCAGTACTTTTTGTTATATTAAAAAAAAAAACGAAAAAAGGCCCTTTTTAATAATTATTGTTTAAAAAAATTGGTTGGATTTTTGATTCTAGTAATCTACAGGTTATTCCGAAAGTCATGGCCCAGTCAGATATCTGTTAACATTAATTAGAAAAATGACCTTTTTTTGCTATGCTATAATACTTGGACTACAAGGGTATTTTGGCAGCTTATAAGATTATTAGTTACATGTCCAAAGATTGGCTTGTTTTAGCACTTTCTTCCGCATAATGATTAACCCTAAAATTTTGTACGAATTTTTGTAAATTTAAACCGAAATATAGTTATTTTGTACACGCCGCTGAAATGCAGACAATTTTATAAGATACGAACTTCGAATAAATAAGAAAAGAAGTTCCTTTTATTCAACGAGCCAGTCGAGGAGGCGAACCGAAAAATTAAAACAATCAGTATTTTTTGTTACCTCAGAAGAGTAGCGCACAACAATACCAACTTTTGTCCTCTCGCTCTTTTGATTTTTTTATTACGGCTATTTTATTCTTTCATTCTTCTTATCTATTCTTTTATTAATCTCTTCAAAGTTTAACGATCTATCAGTGTTTGTCCCGAGATTATCACAAGCGAGCATAAAGATTATAATTGTTTTACTCTTACTTACAACAAATGTCATAATCAATTCAACTTATTGTTGTTGCCATTTTTTATAAACGCTTTTAGATACTTTATTGGATGACAGAAAGATAATTACTCTAATAAAAGTCAGTTTGTATTCTTATCGCAGTGCAAATAAAACATAAGATACATTAAGATGCTTGTTATTGTGTTGTTTATCGACAATTACAATTTAAAAACAGTACTATTTTGTTGCATAGATAATAGTATTTTGACTACAATTAAATTGTCTATTATTCTAAAAATACCTCACTTTTTAGGTTAACATTTGTTTTTATTATTATTTGTTTTTAATTGACAGGGTGGTTTTAATGAGGATAGAAATGGGGAGAGGAGCCGTCCAAAAAATCATGCAAAAAGCTATGTTTTTTGCCTTTTTGCTTATTATTATTTTGTGACAAGCCTAAGACATTTTGCGATTTCTATATAATCCTATTTTGCAGAAAATTTAATTACGAAACTTTCTCTTTACATATTTTTCCTCTACGACCAATATTTACAAAGTTATGAGCAATTACGTTAAAAACAAAAATGTAATTTTTTCACGTTTTGTTTATTTAAAAAACTGTTTAAATCTTTCTAAGGGCAGATTAATTCCTGTTATATGAATTTTTTAAAGAGTTTCTAGCAAAAACTTGCCTACTTGCTAGTACATCCAACAATTCTTGTTGGAGTACCTCAGACTGGAACAGGACAAATTCCATATATACTACACCAAATGTTTTGGCGTATTTACCCCCAATCATAACTTGACTTTCTAGGATTACAATTGTCTTAGAATTTATTATGCAAACAGTTTTTTTTTTTTATCATTAAACTTTAAAAAAGAGTAATGATAATATAATATAATAATATATATATATATATATATATATATATATATAATTATATATATATATATATATATATATATATATATATATATATATATATATATATATATATATATATATATATATATATATAGTTTAATAATATTATGAGTGACATAAATAGCATTATTTGCTAGAGGAAAAAAAATAAAATTTCCTTGCACACGTAAATAATAATTTAAAAATGCGCATTTTTTGACATTAAATATAAGTATACAGGGCGACTCATGTAGTAGATACGACGTTATCCATGATTGTTCAAACCACCATACTTTAGTGCAGAATTAGTATCTTCAAGAAGAGCCGATTTTAAAAACACAAAATACTTATGGCTTTGGGTAGCAGTTTCGTAGTTACAGGGTGTTAAAGATTTGTGTACATAATGATTTCTGTCCTCTGCGAAGTAGATAAATGCATAGGTAATTTATTATTATTACTTAAAAGTTGGCCAAAAATATTATTGTGGCAGCATAAAAAGCATTAGCATAGTTACAAGGCATATTATAAAGAGCGGTTTTAAGTATTCCTTAAGCACTTACATAAAATTAAGAAAAACATTAACAAAAAAATTAAAACCTTGTACCTACAAAACTGTCAATTTTAGTCATAACAATTTTTTTTAATCAGTTGTTCTTGGTTATAAATATGCAATAAAACATGAAGGTTTCAATTTAAATAAATCGTCTATGGCATCATATTTACTATACCAGGCACCCTGTATATTTTTATTTTATGTAAAAAAATGCCCAATACAAAATTACCATTTTCGTGTTCGAGGAAATTTTCAATGTTTTTTTGCTTTAACAAATACTAAATTTCTTCTATACATTATGTATACATTTCTTTACCACCCTGTAACTACGAAACTGCCCTCTAAACCCATAAGTGTTTTATGTTTTTAAAATCAGCTCTTCTGGGAGATTATAAATCTGCAATAAAATATTGGGGTTTCCATTTAAAAAATCGTCGATGACGTCTTATCTACTGCATGAGTCACCCTGTATATTTTATGTCAAAAAATGCAAAATTTAAAATTATTATTTACATGTTCGAGGAAATTTTTATTTTTATTTTTTTTGCTTTAGCAAATAATTAATTTGTTCCATACTTTATGTACACACTGTATATATACATATATAGCTTATATTTATTATACGGTACTTATCGACTACTAAACTTATAACATAAATTAGCTGTGCTAAGGTCAGGAATTGCCTAACAAATGTAATAAATTACCAGTTTATTTGCAACGCTTAACCGCAGTCAAAATAATAAAATAAATTAAGCATTAGAGATTAAATGAAGCATTATGTTTAACTTTGTTTTTCTTTATTGTACGTCCGCAGATGTTAAAAATTTATCAGAAAGTTAGTTATTGTGGTTTTAAATAAATTGTGTATTCACTAGTTTCATTTGACTCTAATTTTTCATGAGAAAACAAACTAATTGCTGGCATTAAAGCTAAAATATTAAATTACATACATGCAATTTACTATATTTAAAACATTTCAGTCAGCTTTTAAAAATTAGTGCATTAGTTGTTGGGCATTAAGCCTTTATGCTTTGTCAGAGGACCGGAAAAATAATATTTATAATAAATTTATAGACATATTTATTGCTACAACAGAAATGAACTCTAAATATAACCTTTAATTATATTTTTGGTTATACAATAATAAAATTAAAAAAGGTCTTTGCTATAAGCAGTATTTTTAACTAATATCTGTCAATGCATGAACATAAAATCGGCTATCACGAAACCGCCATAAAAATATAATACCTCACCCAGTTCTATGCTGTATACACATGATAAAATACTTGATTATATGTGATTTTGGAAACGTGTCCTGAGTAAAAAATGAAAGATTTTTTTTTGCTTGGATGTAATACGATCTCATTTAAAAAAAAACAAAATTAACTGAGACCCTTACTTTACCGTCACATTTAAAGCAAAGTTCCCAAATTGCCAAAACATTTGAAAAAATTTAAATAATTTAAATTTAAATTATTGCCTAAATCTTCATATTTAGCTTTTTTTATAACCTAAAAACTGGGACAGCTTTGTCTTTAAAACTTGCCCTCTGTTGGTCCACATTATATAACCTGGAACCTAGACCGAAGAGGTCCCTTCGTGTATGTTTGTTAAGTAACGAATATTTTGTAATAAATGAATCACACACTACCATATACAATATATCTAAGTTTACTTTGCCTAATTTGTCATTTTAAAGAGACCGAGATTTTTGGATAGATACTTGGCCTTTATTTTACATAAGTATTTGTGGTGGGATCTTTTCTTTTTTTGAGTTTAATGAATGGAAAAAATGGGGAGGGAAGAATCTTATGGCTTTTTCTTAGTATACCTTGCTCTGTAGGTAGATCTTAACCTTTAAAGTAAGTACGAAAAATGTTCATTTTAATGCCCTCTAAATCGTGCCTTGTTTCGGCCTAGCAATTTTCTTTGTTTATCAAATAAAATTCTGCCTGGATTTTAAATTTTAAAACAACAGACCTGAGAACCTCAAAAACATAGGTTCAATTAAATTGCTAAAAAATACTATTAATTAACCATATTACGGACCTGTTTCTGGGTGTTTCAATTAAAAATATGCAGTTTATCGAACTTTTTCTTTACTCGTGTCCTAAAACCTACATACATACCATATTTCAAGTTTTCACTCCCTCGGAAGTTCCCCTTAATTCTGGTGAGTCAATGAGTCAGTCAGTTAGTCAATAGTAAAATGGGCGATTTTCAAAATCACATATTTTAGAAATCACTTGATATAACTTTCTTATTTTATTTCCAGGTAATTAGAATACATATATAAATTCATATACCAAATTTCATAGCCTTATGTGGAACAATAACCACGAGGTTTTCATTACAGCGTAACGTTACAAATTATAACGGATTCTAGCGATGTTCGTAATGCTATATAAAATTTCACCTACGTGGTACTACGTCAGTCCAGCGTGCCTAATTCACTCCTAAGTACGTATGTCGTTAGTTACCCTCACAGATCCGAATATACACGATTTGTTATAACGCATAACGCAGTAACAGCTGCTACAATTTTGGAAAATATCTCCTAAATTTTCGTGTGGTACTTGTTACAACTTTTAAAGGTATAAACTTTTCACTCACAACTTTATTATACAGGGTTCCCCATAATAGACTACCCATTTTAATTGCTCAGTAAAATTGTTAAAACTTAATAAAACTTTTTATTACGCTTAATTACAATTTACTCTTTGGGAATTACTGTAACATACGACTTATCCTAACTTTCAAGAATTACGTCTTTTAAGTAAGTGCCATTAACCTCAATGCACTTTTCAAGATTTGACAAGAAATGATTCATGACACGATGATGGAAAACCTGATCTATTCACCGGACTTCTTCAGGAAATCGGACTTTAAGATCTTGGATTTTTTCTGGACGAGTTGTAACACCTTTGACTTTAAATAGCCCCACAGAAAAAAAAGTCTGGCGCAGTTAAGTCCGGGGACCTCAAAAGCCAATTTAAATCCTCAAATAGTGAAATGAGTCGGCATTTAAACACTTTTCGTAGAACTCTTTTAGAGTTTTTAGCGGTATGTACTGTGGCTTCATTTTCTTCTATTAAGTTACTCTTTATGTTTTCACGCAAAAAAACTCGTTGTTGAACTGAATAATCCATGAGAATTAAAACTAAACATACTTGATTAAAAATATGTTGATTCAAATCCTAAAGGTCACAGAAGATAATATTATTTAAAAAAAAAGTACTGACTCATCTCATATAAAATTTATTTCAATATCAAATAGGTAGTCTATTATGGGGAATCCTGTACATCTTAATCTAACCAGACCTAACAGCACTTAAAAAGGATTCTCAAAAATCACTTGTTGAAAAAAAAAACCAATATTGTTATTAATGTTTGAAATTTGCAGAACCAGTTTTTGACGAGATCTGGAGCGTAACAAAATAAACAAATTATTAATTTGGACCATTAACCTCTTAAAGAAATAATTTTAATCTTATGTTGATTTTGGAATAAGAATGGTTTATGTTTCTTAAATGCGGTCTTGACGTAATTGGCCGCTTATAAGAAATATTTGTTTTGAACATCTGTTTAACATATTATTTCAAGACAAGTTTAAAAACGTGTATTAATATTGTGCAAGTGCTTTTTTAACTTTAAAGATGCATTTCAGAATATTTTTTTGTCTGAAGATCTTTTATCACATACATTTTATACGGATATATTTCATAAACATATTTTTGGAAGTTTTAAAAGAAAATTTTAAAACGTGGTTTTGCACAGAGGCATTTTAAATGGATTTAATTATGATAAGCTAGTTAGTTTTTGGTTAAGAATCATAGAGGAAAAGTAATTAGAAAAATGTATCGGATTTACAATACTTATATTTTATAATGGCCTATTTTAATTGATGTTGTAAATATCAGTAACAATATTGTATATAAGCATTACATATTTGAATATCTGATTTTTAACAAACTTTTTTAAATTTAAAAATATTTAAGAAATTTTGGGGAAGAAATATTTTGATAAACTTTATGCGCTATTATATTTTTGGATTTAAGCATGATTTGTGTAGTGAAAATCTGAGAAAATAACATAAAATTTATAAAACCCGTGCGGGTGTGGTTCGAATGACATTATCCAGACAAGGTAGGAATGGGTAAGACATCTAAAAACTCTGCACTACGGTACATAGTCTTCGTGGGGTGTTTCAAAGATTTGTTATACCCTTTTTAAAAGCTCAATATGTTTTAAAACTTATCATAAATCTTTCAAATGCTTTAATATCTAGCTTCTCGATCTATTAGTTTTTATTTCTAAAGGCGTTAAGGATCATGCTTAAACTATCTGAATTTTGATGATTTCAGGTATAACCACACTTTTTATACTATCTTAAAGTACAATCGATAAAATTTATGTTTTGAATAGCACGTCGTTTAAATGTCCACCTCGGCTTCGTGTACACGAGTGAATTTGACGAATCCAATTTTCGAAGACTTTGTGCAATAAATCGGGCGTAATCTCACAAATGCAGCGTTCAATGTTCAATCTCAAAGCATCAAGGGTTTGTGGCGTGTTTGCATAAACCTTAGATTTTAAATAACCCCAAAAAGTTATCTAAAGGAGTCAAATCACAGCTTTTTGGTGGCCAGGCAACAGTTGCATTTCTTGAAATTATCATTTCACCAAAATATTTTTGCAGAATGGCGACAGTTTCATGAGCAGTGTGACATGTAGCGCCGTCTTGCTGGAACCACATATCTTTTAAATCAAGCGCATCCAAATTTGGCCATAAAACATTTGCCAACATCTGTCAATATTGTTCACCATTCACTGTAACGAAATCTCCAACCTCATTTTGGAAAAAATGTCCAACAATACCACTATGCCATAAACCACACCATACAGTTACCTTTAGGAGATGCAAAGGCTTTTCGTGAATCTGTTGTGGATTGTTTTCATACCAAAAACGGCAATTTTGCTTATTTACGTATCCACTTAACCAAAAATGAGCTTCATCTGAAAAGAGATTTTTTCGGCAAAATTGTGATCCTGTTCAAGTCGTTCTAAACTTCAAGCAGCAAATTCGCGGCGCCGACGATGGTCCAGTGGCTTAAGTTCTTGGGTCAAAATAATCTTATACGGGTGTAAATTTAAAGATTTTTGCAAAATTCGCCAAATTCTTGTCCTAACTCTTGGGCACGACGAGGAATTGATAAATTTGGATCTTTTGTAACAACATCTCTTACAGCAGCAACATTCTCAACAGTTCCGGTATTTCGGCGTCTTACTACAAAAGAACGACCAATTTGGATACTATCATCATTACAAAATCATATCATTCTTATTGGAAAACCCTTTATTTATATTGAATTTTAATTGTATATCAGAAAAGTTTTTAGAATATCCTACCAATAAGGTAACCAGAGAAAAACCCTAATTTAAGGTGTTTAACAGTTTAAAAGTTTTCTTGCCTGACACTTTTTTTGCTAAATTTTTTTTGCATACAATTTTATTCAAAATTTTTACAGTTGAAAACTTATTACTGCAATTTGTTTGCAAATATTTTTAATTATAAAACATCTATAGAATTTAAAAAAGGTAAAAAAATATAATGAAATATTTTCTTGATCAAAAAAATATTGGACAGAATAGACAGAGACAGACGATTTAACCCAATAAATTCGTTAAAATTTTATAGTAACCCTGAAAAACATGGGTTATAATTTGAAAGACAAATGTCATTATAAATTGTGAAGATGTCGTACAGAAAATAAACAATGATTAGTTTAATTTATGATGTTTTTGATGTTTTTAAATAAAATCACCTATGTATAAGATGCTGATGAATTGGTACAAGATACTAGCCGATATTGCTAAAAAATAAATACAAGTATGTATTATTTTTAGCAATATCCGTTAGTAGTTTTACTTCTTAAATATTCCTTTTGCAGCCCTAAAATCATTCTTCTTCTTACGAGACAAGCTATTATTTTACCATTATAAAAAATAAAATACAAAATTTGCAACCGAACCAGATCGTATCTCAATCCTTTAAAAAAGCTGCGTCATAGTTTATACACGGGGATTTAAACGTTTATTTTCTGACTTTTCGCTGATAGAAAATAAAGAGAGGAAAAGCATCCGAGCTCGCGGGATTGGGCTAATGCCATCCCAGGTGAAATCCTGCTTTGTCTCTTTTTTAACTTTATACTCCAGAGAGTCTGGAGTCTTATTCTGGATATTCCTGGCTGACGTAACGCAAGCACCATTGAGATGCAAACTTCGGTGATTTATATGTTCTTTGTGTAAATTTAGTTTACATAATGTTGGCATAATAATCTTTTACCTGTGTAGTGTTGATTAAATTACAACGATTCGTTGGAAATATCGTACCAATTTTAGTAGACACATTTAGAAGTTAGATTTTTACCTATTGACTGATTCTTTTGGTCTTTTATGTTGATTAACTGTCAGTGTTTCTACTACATAGGTAAATATTGGGAAATAATTTGTAGATTACACAGGTCCACAAAAAAAAAGGTGTGTGCTGGGTGTCGGACTAGAATTTTCTGGCGTATTTTTTTTCGCTTAACACAAATCTGAAGTCAAAATGGGAAATCAAACAGCAAAAAATCGAGAATACTTCAAAAAACCATTACGGTACATTTACCGACAGAAACCTGCTACCACGGAATGATTGGACTACGACTATAATATAAACTATAAGAGATATAATAAATTTTATTAAACGAAAAAGAGAACTTTTTAAATTGTCCAATGAAAAGTTTTATAGACATTTTTGATAAGACAAATAATAAAGGAGATATAAACAAAAATGTAACATTGACAAAAAAAATTCAGTCCAAAATAGGATAAAAATGTTTTTTTTATGTGATTTTTGTTTTTTTTTGTTTTTAATAATAAATTACTTATTTAATTTTTTTCAATCCCAGATCACTTAAAATTTGCAGAAAAAATCCAAAAATAAAGTATTAAATTTTTAAATTTTTTCCAGAGGCAAAAATTTATATATTTATCGATCATTGCAGAGGTATACCCTAAAAAAATTCTGAAAATTCGGTTTTTGGATTATAACTCAAAAAATATTGCATTTAGACAAATAGGTTATATAACTTAAATTAAAGGTCTTTTAAAAGTACAGTGTTTATGTAATATAAAGTTTCCTGCATTTTTTATAGTTTTTAAGATATTCACGTTTCAATTACAACAAAATCGTTAATATCTGAAATTACGCTTTTCAGGGGTGGATTTACGCAAAAGCTGAGTAGGCTGAAGCCTAGGGCGGCAAATATTAGGAGCGGCAAATTTACGATAAATTAAAAAATTATATTATCGTAAATCAATAAAAAAAATGGTTTAGTATTTAACGAATAGATTCAAAAATTGCGACCAATTTCACCTTATTTTTATAAGATTTACAAGTGTATTTTACATTCTTTTAATGCTAAATTTTTCGTTTTGATATCCAAAAAATATTGACATATTAGGGCGGCAAAAATATATTAGCCTATGGGCGGCAAAAAGTTAAATCCGCTTTGACGCTTTTTCTTAATTATTTGCTGTTTGACCCCCAATTTTGCCTTTAGATTCGTGTTCAGCGGAAAAAAATACTCCAGGAAATCCTGGTCCGACACCCAGCACACACCACTTTTTTTGTGAGCTTGTCCTATTATTATCTCCTAATGTTACTGAAACTCATAATTATTTAAAAATAATACGATTTGTTTAATTAAGTTTGGTGTTTATTTGAAGTACTTAAATTGAGCTTTAAAAAAATTAATTAAAAACGGGGATAAAAATTCTTTTACAATTTTTTAAGCTCGGTGTCGGCATATTATTTTTTTTCCTTTTTTACTAAACTATGCGAAAATTTTAAAGACTTTTTCCTTACAGTTTTTGGTTAATATTTGCTGATTTTGCTGTTTTTTTTTCGCGACAAAGGCTAATCTGGATGGATCTGACACTGCTTTAAGCCCTGTTTTCGGATATCCACCATCGCATTCCACTTTTGAGGTAGAGATCGAACGCTGTTAGAACAACACCGATACGTTACGGTTTTATACGGGTTTGCCATATGAGACCGTGACGTATCGGTGTTGTTCTTACAGCGTTCGATCTCTATCAACTCTGCGCTTGTATTGGTTTGTTTTTTAATTAACCCATAAACATAAAATCGCTTTATTTTAGAGTTAAGAAAGTAAATCATTACTTGCAAACAAAAAAATATCTAAAAAAATTGTGTTTTTAAAAACAAATAATTTGGCTGTAATTTAAATCAAAAAATATAAATATTTTGTTATAATTTAATACTACATACAACAGATATATTTAAATGAAAACAAAAATTTATTTACTAAAAAGATAGTTAATAAAATTTGAATAGTTTTTAAAAGTTTTCTCTTATTTAAATAATATTTTTTTTTGGTTTAACCCATTACAATAACAATTTTTTTTTACTAAAAAAATAGTTAATAAAATTTAAATAGTTTTTAAAAGTTTTCTCTTATTTAAATTATTATTTTTTTGTTGGTTTAACCCATTACAATAACAAAAATATTTCTATCCAGCCTTCAAAATTTAAATGATTTCTTTCTGACTGGATCTGGCTTTGAATATAAAAGGACGTTCTCCAAAATCCTGGGGTGAAATTTTTCATAAATCCGACCTTTCCTTTCTGGAAAGCCACTCTGCACGGGTCGCCTGACATTACAATATAAGGGTGCGGAAAAAGGTCGTAATTCTGCCATCCAGCGAACAACAAACACATAAACTAACCACCGCTGCGTTTCTCATCGTCTCATCCCCATTCCCCTGTTGCCAAATCTTTAACAATAATTCACATATATGTTTTATAAATAGATAATAAAGCAATCATTTATTTATAAGTAATATTGATGTAAATAAAATCATCCATTTATAGCCCATACGATTATAGTATAAGCAACTAAATAGACACAAACCAAACATTGCGTCTATTTATAACTTTGTCATTTAAATAACAACCATTAAAACATTTGTTAAGTTAGTTGCCTTAAACCGATATACATCTCAAAAAAAAATAAATGGCCTCGATCGTTAATCGCCCATATTAATACTCTGTTTTTTTCCTAGGAGCCATCTAGATACTTCCCTACCGGAGGCAGGGAAGCCTCCTGGGCTTTTTGTGCCTAATCTCCCATTTTCTTTTATACCAATCCTTCCACTTGTCTTGTTCCTTCTACAAGTCTGTATAACCCCCTAACTGGTTGGTTGATATGTGGGCTCATTTTCGGTTGCCCAAATAATGCCTGTCTTTTGTGATTCAACGCTTCACATTCGGACAGGATCTGGTAGGTTGTTTCTTTCCCCTCATCGCACACTGTGCAACTTAAGTCCTCATTATAGGAGCATATCTACTGTTATGCGAAGTCTTTTCCTACTTCTTTGAGTAGTTCTTCCTTCGTTCTTTTGGATGGGCCCCTTATGAAGCTTTTTCCATGTTTTATTCTACTGATGCTGGACCAGTATTCATTGTCTTTGTTTCTGATCCATTTCCCAATTTGCCCTCGTGCTGTGGTTTTGGTCACTCTAAGGACATGTTCTGGTCCAAAGTGGATGACCCCTGTCTCGCTAGCTCATCCGCTTTTTCGTTGTGTTCTATTTCCAAATGTCCCGGTGCCTAAATGAGAGTTACTCTGTGGCGTTGTACTAGGAATTCTCTGGTTTGTTAAATAGCTATTATTCCGGGTAATCCAAAATATGGATGAAAATAATTAAAAAAAAAACAATAAAAGTATCAAAAAGAATTATTCACGGTTACCTAAAAAGAACTGTTTTTTAAAAATGTTGTAAGCTATAGGAAGAATCGACTTGAGGCATCAACCCAGTTTACTCAGGAAATCATATTTATACACCGTCAACGTCCCGAAAAACATAATACGTTTTTTATTGAGGGTATATATAAGTATGTATATAATATGTCAATTATTGCATTAGAAAATATACTATTTTAAAATAATACGTTTTAAAATATTTTTTTATAGATACATTTACGGATTCTACTCTTCTTTTTCTATCAGCTTCCCATGGAGCAACACGAACCGCCACGTTCATGCATCCCTGTACAGTCTATCTGGAGGGGTCCCGCTTTGTTGGTTTCTTTATCCCTATGAAACATGTTGCTTGCAAAGGCCTTTTCTCTCATAAAGGCTCCAAATCGTTAAGTTCAAGGCCTCGAAATTTTAGCTTTATTCGTTTTTTCATCCCTATGAGGTCTAGACTGTTTAACTTGCTTTCTGCAGAGGTTATTTTTATGCTCCTAAACCTCAAAACCATTAGGTTCCGACCCAATAAGCTGTCTCTTACGTCACTTAAGCCACCCTACGGTACATTGGTATTTAGTCTTTGAACCTTTGTGCATTGTCTTATGATCTTAAAAAAAGATCTTATTAGTTGGATCGACGAATTTAGAATCTAGATAAAATTTGTATGATTATAAAATCTTATAAGAGGTTAACATAACTGGAATTTGAAACAACGTGTTGCCAAAATTTGAGCAGGGTTTTACATAGTTGATGTAAAATCCATAATTTTAGCCGTATTGAAACACCAGATAATTTAAAAAATACAGGTGTTATATTTTAATATATTAATATTAAGATAAATATGTTGCCTACTAAAATCATTGAATAACACTGACAATGACGTTTTGTTTAACATTCTAAACCGTTGTTAACTTTTAACAATTGCTAAGTCCATTGCTAAATTTAACAACGCGATCATCACTCTGCCGTAGGTGTTTTGCAAAATGTTTTGAACAATTTAATACATTTCTGCAACGAGCCTGGCTATTTTCAGGCGTTTTGCGAAATGACAAACTAGAGCTAGGCGGATTGACCAACTATGTCATTTTTGTTACAAATAACTAGTCAGATTTCACAAAACGTTGAACCTACGTTTACGCGGTTTTTCTAACCTTAAATGTATGCATTATTTGTTATTTGTACGAGATTAACCAAGACACTTGTTTCTGTCTTATTACCTTTTTAAAGTAAAAAAAAATGGATGAAATCACCGATGACCCTACTTTTGAGGACAATATCAAGGACGAATATTGTAAAGAAATACATTTATATTATTTCAAACTACCAGTAAATTCTACGAAGAAACTATGGACTCAGAATCGAATTATAGAGGAAGGTGGTACATTTTTTTAAAGCGTGCACTTAATTTCTCATTTACGTTTGAACAATATAGTTTTGGTTAGTTTTGGTTAGTTTTAAAAAATAATAGTTTTTAAAAATAATATCGCTGTTAAATTGTTTATTCTAACTTAAATCTTGAAAAGACAAATTATTCAAAATGACTAAATATAATGTTTTGTCATTCCCAAAAGGAATTTAATTTCTGTTTAATCCGCCTAGCTCTGGTAAGTCATTTTGCAAAACGCCTAAGAATAGCCAGCCTCGTTGCAGAAATGTATTGAATTGTTTAAAACGCTGGCATTTTGCAAAACACCTAGTATTTTTGCAAAAAGCCGAATTATTCAATACGCCTGCGACAACTGGATTTAGAAAGACTCATATTCGTTTATGAGTGGCATATCGGTTATCTCTTTTTATTTGCGTTCAGAAACCTGATAGGGTAAGAACAGTTAATGATCCGATAGGTTGTCCTACATTTTACGATTATAGTTAATAGCCAAGCTACTTAGAATCAGGTTGTTTTATCAGGTCTTTATTTTGGTCTTACAGCTTAGTTTGCCTCATTAAAGCCCTAATGCTTTCTCTTTCGTGCTTGATTATTTAAATTTAGAAAATATCTAAACGGAAATATTAAATAAATGAAAAAAGAATATTATTTTTAACGAATTTAAAAATTTAGAGTTTCTTTTAATCATGGACCAAAACAAACCGTGGTCAGTGTTATATCTAGTACTAAAAATCAATAAACTCTTCTAGTATTTTATTACATTTTATATGTCGTTTGACAACACTGCTGGCTCAGGAAACAATATCTCTAACTCCAAAATCCGTTTCTAATGACCGAAGGAACTTGCTCCCTTTTCGACAGAGCAGATCCACACATTTTTTAATATTTCACGCATGGTATTTCAGACTCGTAAAATACAAAGAGGTCCACGCACTAGTGTTAATGTATGTGGCATGTGAATATTTATTGCCTACAACCAAATGTGGAAAAGAAAGAAAAGAATTGGGGCAGGGGGAAAGACTGGCAAACTGTTTTTTATTGTAGGCTTGTTTATGAAAAGTTTATAGCTTATTTAAGCATACTTAATATGAAGTGAATAATTCGAATACTCTAAAGGGTGCTGGTAAAGTTCAGTGTGTTTTTATGTAATAAATTTTGCTTTTGGGTCTTAAGATCTAACGAAGTTAATATGATTTTTAGGTTCCAATTAGGTCCGCGTTCACCCTTCCATAACGTATTTCTTAAAGCTTTAGGCACGAACTACTTTCTTATATTTTTAAACACAAAAATGCAACAAGGTGCAATTTTTTTTGATAATCCCTCTTTAGGTTTTGAACGGCCTGGACATGCATCTCTCTAATTACCTATTCTAAAAAAATAGTTTATGGCATATAATTTAAATTAATGTAAAGCAATTTTCAGATTCGGTGGAATTTTAACAACCCTTATTTTATAACATTGGCATCTCAAACAATGAAACCCTTAAATACTTATCGGCAATGATAATTGAAAACAAGTAGTGAACTAAAACTCAGGATGTATAGCAGGTTATTTTAAAATAATTTTGTTTTGGAAGAGCTAATTTTACCTAAAAATATTTGCTTGACCAGTTGGATTTTCGGTATGACCAAAACGACTCTACTTTAAGGCTTCGCCCCTTACCTGTCCCCCATGTATTGGTGAGTCCTCTATGTTTTTTAAAAGAGGCATAATTTTTTGTAATGTCTAAGTCGATTACGAGTAAAATATTTCTTATTTTTTTAGTAGACACTTTAGCTTTATTTTTAACCTAACTTACCAAAAGTTTGTCTGTCCTTACTTGAGTAAAAATAAAAAATCGTGGGTCTCCCGCGCTTTGGCAAATTTAGGCATTGTATACCTTGTCTCATTCGGCTATTGTACGGGAGCAAAATATTTTGATTTTGGAATATATCAACTATTTCTAGTTAATTAAGACTTAATTGATTGTCAAAATGAAGACAAACCATTAAATATTTTTTTGTTTCCAATGCCCACTAAATATTTTGTCATTATCGTTCATTTAACTCGAGTGAATATTGTACCAAAACTAACCACGTCATCAATACTGTATTTTTTGTTCATATCTGCACATTAGTTGTTTAATTTAACCAGGTAATATGAAAATAACATGGTTACAAATTCATTCTTAAACCTGCTTGTTCTTGCTTACCGAGACAGTGAATGGTTATTACAAATGTCCATAACAATTTTAATTTTTTCTTAATTAAGCTTTTTTTTAATCAGCTTGGTGCTATTACTTTTTTTTAATATAAATGGGAATGATAATATTTAATTACATCCCAATTTGCATGGGATTTCCTATGTCCTGCTCAATGTTCCAATACCCGTTATATAACTACCTTTTCCTAATGTTAAAAGAATATTAACTTATTAACTATTAATGTATTATTCTCTTAATTTTCAAGTGGAAGATATTAAGTATATTATATAAATCTATCTGCAATATTAGAAAATAATTGCTTACACACTTCATTGGGTTTAACTCTGCAGACGGCTTATTCATATGGAAAGTTCAGAAAATATTTAATAAGACTGACTTTATTAAATCTCATATGGGGTATGTATCTCTTTAAATACATTCCAGTGCTGCTATTACAGGTATCTTTGATTGGTTATTTTGACTGTTTTGTTTCTTTTTCAAATTGTTTATTAAAATTTTGAATTTTTAATCTAGTTCTCATGATTACATATTTTATTGCACGTTTGTCTTAAATTGCAGCCTTGGTGGTTAAATAAAGGTCGCATTTAGTTTTAATGGGGCAAAAATTTTTGTAACGCTTTGGTATAACTGAAAAACAAAAAAATGATATTTTAGGAAAAGCATAAAATAATTTTTGCTTAAAGCTTGGGTATTACTACAAAATTTAAAAGAATATTATTTTAAAAAGAGTAAAAAAAATCGCATTAAATTTTATGCATTTTTGTTACCATAAATTTCAACAAGAAAATAAATTAAAGTGAATTTTTATTACTTTTTTGGTAGTTAAAGACAAATAAGGAAAATAAGGCTAAAAGATTTTATTTTCTTTTTCATTGCTTGTTAAGTTGGAGTCTTCTAACCTAAATTACTTCGCTACATGCTATGACAATTTGGGAAATATTTGTGGTCTCTGACGAGCTTTTATGACTAAAAATTTTAATGTTTAATACAGTCTGAAATTTTAAATAACAGCAATTAAGAATAAATTTAAAAAAAATATATATATATATATATATATATATATATATATATATATATATATATATATATATATATATATATATATATATATATATATATATATATATATATATATATATATATATATATATATATATATATATATTATGTTGGCGCATAAGCCCGAAAAAGCCAATGGACCGAAAAAGTGGCCAATACCCCGTTCTGGTCGACACATTTTCCAATGTCCAAATATCGCTTTCCGGCCGTTTAACGTAAAACCAGGGAACGCGACTCTAGGACCTTTTTGCAATGTTTAACAACGAATTAGAAAAAACCCGGGGAATATATATTTACACTTTTAAAAAAATTTATAACTTTTATCATATCAAAAATTATAAAAATTTTGTTAATAACTTCTATGTAGGGATAATTTAGACAAATTCAAAAGCTCTAAGTCCTAGTCGATCATGGTTAGTTCTGGTTAGCAAAGCGGCTTTTTATTTTGAAACACGCGTTCTGGTCTACCTTAAACGGCCGAACACCGATATTTCGGACATTGACAAAATGCTGTCGACCAGAACGGGGTTTGGCCACTTTTGCCGTCCATTGGCCGTTTTCGGGCTTTGCGCCCAACATATATATACATACACGTACCTTGACAAAAAATCGGCCCCATCGCCAACTGCTTATTTGATTTTGATGTCCTTTTTTTAATTGTAAATTGATTCCCTTCTGACATAGCATCGTTACTGAGGTAATAATTTACAATTTAAAAGAAAGATTATTAAAGTGAAATGAACACCTTGTAGTAGTAGATTATAGAAATAATTTTTTTTTGCGTCCGCCAAGGTGGTTTTTGAAAATTATAAAATTTGCAGCCCCCACAAAGGTATTAAAATTTGAAGAATAAACTGTTAACTAGCAAATTCAACATACTATACAACATTATACACAAATTTTTAAATAGAAATTTAAAAATTTTAAAATTTAAAGCCCAAAGAGCAAATTTGTGATTAATAACTTTAACGTTAAATTGTTAACTTGTTTTAATCAATAAAAAATAACCGTTGAAATGTATGTTTCTTAAAATCTTCTTTGCAACTAAACACAATGATGAAGTAATTTTGTTTTCCGCTAAAACTATTAATCATTTTAGTGAAAAAATAGTTAAAAAAAGCTAAATAATCTGGCCAGTTTTTCTTTTAAAAAGATTATTAAGATACTAAACTTTTGCCATTAAAAATATCATCTTGCTCAAATTTTTATACAAACATACAAATAACCTAAGTATATTAAAAACGAAACATTACCTCGTTGTAAATTTTATTTGCTCTATAAAAAAAGACATAGATTCTTAAATAAAATGAGACCGAATTATTGCTTCTCTAAGTTGTATTACCTTAAAGGGAAGTCATAGTGGGTTATCTTATAATTTTATCTCCTTTCCTTAACTACTTACGTTAAAATATTATTTGTTACATCTATGTAAATATATATCAACTTTTTCAATAAAATAGTAAATACTTTATTTCACACTTTTATGCTTTTCTCTCATGTGCGGCAACAAAGATAAAAAAACAAAACCCAGCCATTAGTTGTCACCCAGACATCATATAAGTGCATGTTAAGATTTCTCGACGAGCTTTCCAAGGAGTGGTCGCGGTACACTCAGTCATGTCAACCTTGCAGAAGGTTAAACAATTAAGGAATGCCCGACCATACAGTTGGCCGGCTGTGTTGAACTGAAAGGTGTGGCTCAAAATCCAATATTATCACATATTAATAGAGCCAAAGTACATTGCACTACAACTACCAGTTGGTTGAGTTATGTAAAACTCCAGTTTTATATTTTGTATTAACTGTCAGATGAGAATTTATTAAGGCAAGACACGTGGATGCGATAGATCGGTCAATGAATTTTGGTTTTTAATCTATTTAATGCTGCAATTTATTTTGTTGTGTCAACTTTGCTTTGGTATAAACGTGTAATTTCACCTTGTTTTTTGGCAGAATATAACTTTTTTCTTTTGTTCTTTAACAAGGGATAAATAAGTAGTTAAAATAATCACTTACTAATTTTTTTAAAGCACAGTAAACTGGGGATATTTTAATTAAATGTCTAAATAGTAAAGGGCATATCATTTTTTTGCATTGGACTTTGATATTCAACTTCATTATGCAAAAAAACACTACTTAACTTATTCCTCATTTTTTGTTTTTATAAATCCCGGTTTTTAAATGGACCCACAAAAAATCATGGTTGTCTAACTTACTGCACAATTATTTAGACCAATAACACTGGAATTAAACGCGTTTTATAAATATTCACCAATAGAAAAACATGGTAGCCATCCCTCTGTAACCAAATATTTTGAGTTTCATAAGCCGTGTCATTTAAAGTAGGTAAAATCTGTTTTGTAACCGTTAAAAAGTCCAATAATAAAATGCAAAAAGTCTTCATTTAAAGTATTGGTCTGTTTGTATTCTTAATTCAACAAATCTTTTTTTTTTTATTTATAATATATTATATATATATATATATATATATATATATATATATATATATATATATATATATATATATATATATATATATATATATATATTTAAATCTGGTCTCTAACCAAAGCTAGACCCAGCAGGGAAATCAATTTACTGCCGCAGTGTAAATTTATTTAAATCAGAACGTGAAAACACCAATCAAGCGCCGTTAATTTTACTTCTTTTAGTTAATATTACATTATTTATACTTTATAACTTTATTTATATTAACTTCTTGTTGTTTACTAATAAATTTTTTAAAATATATATTTCCATCCATTTTTTACCATACATTTTAAGAAATTTAATATTCTTGTAGTCATGAAATATATTTAGTTTTTACGATTATTTTAAAAATTTTTGTTTTATCATTTATTTCAGGTGAGTGTGCAAAACCTCTTCAAGTTGGCAAATATGAGTTTAAATCTGCTAAGAGTAAAGCTCTGTATGTAAGTAGACAATTTCGTTATTACTTTTCCATATATGAAAAAGCTAGAAAGTTTTAGAATATCGAGGTGCTAGGCCAAGTTCCGGCCTACCGAATGAATGTGTGTATTTAACACTAAATGTTTTAGCTTATTATCCCCGCTATCAAAACTTTGGTCTTCTTCCAGATGAATTTATAAAATTTGGTATGTAAATTTACATAGGTATTTTACTTATCTGTGAAACATTTGAGAGGGCTATGTCAAGTTATCTCTGTGATATTCGATTTGAGGGACATTAAAATAAGCATGGTTCGCAGTTTATAATCAGTTTAAAGTTTAGGTTTTTCCTACATTAATTGAACTCAGAAAAACAAAAAAAGAATCTCACCAAAAACACTTTTGTTAAATAAGGCCCAAGTTCCTATCTAAAAATCTCGGTCTCTTAAAATATTGACATCTACAGTTGGACCAAGTTATGTCAATAATTTTTTGGATTTGGCAAATCTTTTACTCATCTGCTTTTATTAATAAAAAAAAATCAAAGTTATTGTGGAATATTACAGCTAGAAAAGGCATTATTTACTAGTTTTTTTCCACTTAACAGTTTTGTTACAGTAACTGCTGTGAGGAGCTAAAACACATGCAATTTATTATGATGCTTTAGGTTTTCACAGTACTTACTGCCACTCAAGTGTAACTCTTTTATTTTTATTGGCAACATTCTGGGGTTTTCAGACATGTTTACTATGTAATAGTTGATTTTTACATCACTTATATCAAAATTTTCAGTCCTAATTTTGATATTTCTAAAAAATAAAGTAACGATCGCAAAAAATCTTAGAAAAATGGAAATACTACTGGAGTAAGTATTTCAGTAACACATACGTTAATATGGGTTAGTTAGAGGAAGTAGAATTTTAAAGTTTTTTTTTTAATATCCTTAAAATAGTGAAAAAATCAACTGTATCGCAGGTGGCTTAGACTTTGTACATGAACATAAAATTTATTTAGAAAAAGCTTTTAAAATTCCTCCAAATAGTGCAATTTTTTGACACAATAAATAAAGTAGTATGTTTCGACAGATAACATGTGTCATTTAAGCGAGGGAGTCAGTATGATTTTTTATCGAATTTAAAGCACACATTAATGCCAAACTTAAATTGATTTTAATAGTTACTCATAATATAAGTGTTTAAAAAACAATTCCAAGGGACGAATGTGAACAGGAGTGCATTAAAACTTACTTTGGTAAAATTTTACTTTACGGACACCACGCCGATTTTCATGAATTTTTTCATACGGGGGTTTTTTGGGGCGCTGATCACGAATCTAAAATTAGTTTTTTCCGGAAACCTCTGGTTTTTGAGTTATAAGATCTCCAAAAGAACTAACCTCAAAATTCTCCCTTCTTGAAACTGATTACCAACAAATGGGAACATACACTTATTAGGCACTTATATATTAAACAAATACACTGAAATTTACAATAATTTATTGTCTATAATAAAAACTATAAGTAAAAATTATCTTTAATAAATCCACTTTTCTGTACCTTGTAAGAAGATATGTGATGTATAACTGGTTGCCTGATTTATAATGAAGTCAAGATATAAAAAACTGGATTTATTTGAGGTGTTTTTTACTAAAAATAAGCAATAAACTTTTGTAAATTTTAGTGTATTCGTTTAATATATAAGTGCCCAATCAGTGTATGTTCCATTTTGGTGGTAATCAGTTTTAAGGAGGAGGAATTTTGGGAAAAATGTTCATTTTAAGGTTAGTCCACTTGAAGGCCTCATAACTCAAAAACCAGAGGTTGCCGGAAAAAACTAATTTTAGATTCGTGATCAGCCCCCAAAAAATCCCCGTATGCAAAAATTCATGAAAATCGGCGTGGTATCCGTAAAGTAAAATTTTACCCTTACTTTTAATACAAATATCCTACAATATTTTTTCTACAAACGCAATAATGCAGTTAAAAATTAAATTATTAAAAAATTGAAAGATATAGTTTTACCAAGCATCGTATATAAAAAATATTGAAGTTGGCATTTATTAATGAATTCTAACAACCGTTATAGATGCTGGTTGGTTACGGCATGTTTACTTCAAATATGATAAATCATGTCAGTTTTAGCTCGTTTTAGTTTTTACTTAAAATTAAAGAGATACACAGAGGTACAATTACAATAAATGTTAGTAAATAAATAAACGTTGACGTTACCTTTCAAAATTTGACATAAAATGTTACTTGAAGGCAGTAGTGCTTTAAGGTATCATTTTAAAAGCATTTAGATAGTGTTTAAAATTAAATTTTGAAGTTTGTAGAAAAAGTTAATAATATAATAATATAAAAAATTCTATGTGATGTGGACTTTTTAAAGGACGCTATGTATTCTGATTGACACTTGAGGCACGTTACCATGCGAATTAATCAGGTAACAACCCTTTGTAACCTTTTCTAACCTTACGGCCGAGTGATGATCGCGTTGTTAAATTTAGCAATGGACTTAGCAGTTTAGAATGTTTAACAAAACGTCAATGTCATTGTTATTCAATGATTTTAGTAGGTAACCTGTTAAAATCTGACATTTTGTTAAAAATTCTAAACCGTTGTCAACTTAGCAAATTGTTAAAACTTAACAACGGTTTAGAATGTTTAACAAAATGTCAGATTTTGACAGGTTGCCTACTAAAATCATTAAATAACATTGACAATGACGTTTTGTTAAACATTCTAAACTGCTAAGTCCATTGCTAAATTTAACAACGCGATCATCACTCGGCC